>JAABKM020000025.1:7698338-7711310 GCA_016277805.2 Papilio aristodemus | reverse complement strand
CGATATTATGTTTGTTACAGTGACCACGAGGGGGGCAACGTGTCGGCGCACACCACGCACTTGGTGGGATCTGCTTTGAGCGACCCCTACCTATCCTTCGCCGCTGGATTGAACGGCCTCGCTGGTCCTCTGCACGGATTAGCGAATCAAGAGGTTAGTTCTCTTTCTTTTGATTAACATCATTATCTTGACAGAATTCTTCCATTGCTGAATGTAAGCCTCCTCCATACATCGCTACAAAAATCCCCCTATCGTCCATATATTCAAACTTGAAAAGGTGTAGGCAATTTATTATAAACCTGTATTAAAAATTGTATATAAAATTGGCGGTGACATGTTCAGATCACCATTTAAAAGTTACATCACATTTCGCTCGTTTATTAACTCATACAACAAATATAAACGGTGTCAATTGTTTATGGTACATTATTTTAATATAATTTTTCTTTGTTATTCCAGGTGCTCGTATGGTTGGAGAAGCTTCGTAAGCAAGTTGGCGATGACTTCACAGAGGAAGGACTTAAAGAGTTCATCTGGAAGACTTTGAAATCCGGACAAGTTGTTCCCGGATACGGACACGCTGTGCTCAGGAAGACAGATCCCAGGTAAAGAAAATTAGATTTTATAACAATACCGACGACATTGGAAACCATGTTATTAATATATTTCATTGCATGTCCTAATGTGGACATTATGACAGACAGACGGAACAGACAGACAGACAGACAGAAACATATTTGCTTCTGGAGAAGAAAATATATTACTTACTAAAAATTACAAATACGTTACTCGGACATTTACCATTTATTTAATTAATCTGGTACGGGCATGTGAAAGATGATATGAGAAAGAAAGAACTGACTGAGATGACGCTGGATGGAAAGGTATGGAAGGAGGAAACGTGTTGTACCGTCCCTACCTAGAGTGGGATCAGTGCAGGTTGTTGGTGATGATGATGACTTGGACATTTATAACTAAGTTAAATTTTTTTTAATGTTTAAATTATTTTGTGGTTTACAGATATACATGCCAGCGCGAGTTCGCGCTGAAGCATCTCCCCAACGATCCGCTGTTCAAGCTGGTCGCCGCCGTGTACAAGGTTGTGCCTCCCATCCTCACCGAGCTCGGCAAGGTCAAGAATCCCTGGCCCAATGTTGACTCGCACTCCGGCGTACTGTTGCAGGTAATAAATCATATTTATTGAAATTCAGTGTAGGCAGAAATGCAAATAATTGCAATAAATCCACTTTTAATTGTATGTAACCATCCCATGTGATTGAGTTCGCACCAATTGCTACTCAATCCAATAGAACTTTGGCCATCCCAGTAATAGAACTTGAGACCTCAGTGATGCTGCCGTACCGTGATACAAATGAGCCACTGAAACAGTTCCTTTTTTTTCTTTAAGGGGAGAAAAGGAAAGTTTTAGGATACAAGTTTTGATGGGATGTGTGATGTCTTACCGACACTAACACTCTTTGTTGCAAGTCACACATTATTAAATAAATTCATTAATATAATATCACGTAAAGATTTTAACATAATCAAAATGATACTGTGCATATGAAGATTCAATATTGTACATATAATTCAATTTTACTGAGCATTTTCAAAGCGATACAATATACACCTTAAAGTTACCCTGTTAAGAGTCAATATAAGATTGTTGTAATAAATGAAATATCACCATCACGGCACTATTGACGGTCGAATTTTGTAAGAGTATAATGCGTTTACTTTATGGAATGTGTATATAAATGTGTTTTTTTTTGTTGCAGTACTACGGCCTGAAGGAGATGAACTACTACACCGTGATGTTCGGCGTGTCGCGCGCGCTGGGCGTGCTGGCTCAACTTATCTGGTCGCGAGCGCTCGGCTTCCCCATCGAGCGACCCAAGTCCTTCAGCACCGAATTGCTCATGAAACAATTCGGAAAGTAAAGATGAACTCGTGTTTTGATGTTTTTTGCACGCCATAAATGATTGTTCAGTTAAATTCGAATTTAATTGGTTTTCTATTTTTTTATGTTTTTTTCTTTGATACTTGATTAAAAATACTTAATTTGATAATTAATAAATGTTATATATTATTAAACTTATATTTGACTAAACAACATATGTATGGCATGTATAAAAACATCTTGTGTTAGAAATATTTATTTATTACTATCTTAACGCCATATTGAAATTTTCAAAGACCCACGATACGGTAATAAAAATTTTTTTACGTATAATTGATTCAAAAAAAAATTTAATTAAACGAAGTTTTTTTTAGTATTAAGAATAAATGTTGCATTTTAATAATTAAAAATTTACTTATTTCTTACAATTGTTGTAATTCTGTTTAGTACTTACGTACTCAACTCAATCTATTAAATCCAAAACAAAATATAGAACTGAGTGGCGATTACTCCGCCTATAAGAGTAATATCTTAATTTGAGAGAGTACTTAAGTGTGTATTAAAATTTAATGAAAAATTTGTTGAAGTAAGGCCTAAATTGACTTACGATCGTGAGTCAAATAGTTTTAATGCCGTATCGAGCGCACCAACGGAAAAGTTCAATTAATACGTAGACTTTAAATTATAAGTGTCAAGAAATATGTGTCTTTAAACACGTCATCGTGTGCAATAGCATACCTCAATACATAGGTACTAGAATAATTTATTGTACACCTGTAGCCTGAAACACTTGACATAGGTTAATAAACACTTTATTAGATCCAAAGGTTTAGGTAATTTTGAAATTTCGTGTTTGAATGTCTGTATTATTTGATTTTTGATTGTTCAATGTTATAATTTTTAATTCATATTGTCAACTTGTGAAGCATTCAATAATTGTAATGATGCAACGTTCAAAGAAATTGACAATACTAAGAAATAAATTGGTGTAGCGTGCATAAAATTCTTTTTTTTTTCTTATACCCTCACAATCACCCTTAGCAAGTAGCTGATGAATTAAAATTAATGAATAATCAACAAACAATGGCTTTTATAATCAAATATAATGATTTAAAATCTAGTTTTGACAAGAAGTCTTTATTATCTTACAACGAACATTGAGAAAAAACTGAACGAACTATTAATATAATTTCACAATTTTTAAAGTTAATTCCCAAAACATACTCAATATACTTATTTTTATGTCAAAGCCCCTATTAATTAATTATGTGTTACCCCAATTTCGTCGCAGAAAGGCTTTAAATACTCTTACTACTTGCCTACACAGTCACACATATGAAATATTGCTATTTCAAAGATCTCGCTGTCTGAAACCGTGGTTAACACCTCGCTTGTTATGTTGTATCAGGAATAGGGATACGATGCATCTGAAATGCAAATCGAATCCCAACAACCAAATCTTTATCCTAAACTATAACAGATATAAAAACTACTTCAACGAGTTATTGAAACATATAAAAAGAACGTTTGAGGCTTTTTCATTGTAGGCATATCATTTAATATGCAATTTAAACCTTTTCTCACATATCTTACATATATACAACGTCAAGAAGATTTCCTTCCCATATATTCTCTATAACAGAATGTAATCAGTCTCATGCAGTACGACTCACATGCCTCACTCAGCCGTTGAAACTGGATCTAGCTATAGCCTGAATATTACTTTGACCACTGAGGTCTCATGAGGCCTCGTAAACATCAGGTCTCGTACTTCAGCTATGTATTGGTATCGTAAAACAACTGCGTTAAATATGTGACAAAAAATTCTCGAATGTCTTCTAAGTGATTCAAATTCGGTACTTTAAAAAAATGAAAGCCTTGTATTTTGAAAGTAGAAGCAGTTATGAAGTTGACAAATTTACTTCTTTTTTTAATCAGCATCGGATAACATTTAAATTTTCAGTATAAATAGCTCATTATTGTAAATTAACATCGTTTATTCATTTTACTATATTTGACTATTCAATTATAATCGCGAAGAAGATTTTATTAGCAAGTCCACCGGGGTAAATATTTAGAAGCGGGGAGTGCGCGTTGCAAGTATTCAAATGCTTTGTGTTATTTAAATATTTTTGGCGTATTTATTGTTTCTGAATTGTTGTAAAACTTGAATACTATTCCTTAAATGCGATAAAATAAACTGAAATGCTGAAATATTTTTTTTTCTAAATTTTACGAGCGCTAGGGTGCGTTGATGCACAGAGGGTAGAATGGAGGGGAAAAGAGAAATGGACCAGCAGAGTTACCGGTAACATGGGTTTTCTATACTTTGAGGTCTAAGGTAAAAGATTCTCAACAAATTTGTCGATCCTCATATTTTCCATACTCAACTTCTTGTAGTACAATACAGTAGCGACATCTTCAATATATCATTTATTTTATTTTTGGAAGACTTACAGACTAATACAATTTTATATACCTAATTATATAAACAAGTCGCTTAATAGTCTCCACATATAGATGACAATATAATGCACCTTAATAATAGAAAAAGATATATTTTTAAATAAAGAGAAAAACTATATATAGATAGCAAGAAACCACAAGCTGCATTATGTTTAGTAATTATGTCAGCACTCGTCATCACCAAAGAATTGCTCGCTCAGCTAACAGCCTTAATAATTTAGATTTAGTGCAAAACAAATCTACATCGTGGCTAACTGTAAGTTTATTAAAATTGTTAGCAGAACGTAAAAAAAAAAAAAGAATTTTACCTATAATTGGTGGAAGTGAATGGTGTCGATTTTCATACAAATTCATACAAATTAATATTAAATATTATATGGATGTGATGTAGGTTTAGTTGACGAGGCGTGATTGATTGGTTGGTAGAAGCTAATACGAGTAATAAATAAAAGAAGCCTTATTTTTTTAATACCTTTATTGAGAGTATAATTATATAAATACTGTATGTTATTTCATTAAAAATTAAATTATATGTTAATATTTCGTATTTATTAAATATTTTTTAATAAAAGGAAATAAAACAATTTAAAACAATTGCGGCCGTAAACCTCCATTCGTATGATAATATTTTTAAATGCGTTTTCCTTCTGGAAACTACTAACATTTTTAAGATTAAAAATGAAGAAAACGAACAGAATAAGTATCAGATCTAGCATACAAACATTATTGTTACTCGAATAATGTTACTTAATACTTAGTATTGAAGAACGTAAAATGTATCTCGAGCTTAGAGCCTGTATGAATACGACAGAATGCGCGTCAAGATGTCGTTTATTTCGTCCTCTTTTACGCCATTGAACAGGATTGCTTCCATAATTCCTTGACCCGCCATGAAGCAAATGCTCGGTAATAAAACCATCAACTTGCCCAAGCGCTGAGTATCATTAGAGCAACGCTTTTGTAAAGTTGTCAACGCTCGATCTTGATATTTCTCCAAACGGCTCGATGACGCGATGTCCATCGGACCTAGGGATAGTAAATAGTATATTAGTAAATAGTATTAACAAATATAAAAAAGATCATCAACAGACAACCAATGGTCGCCTTCGGACTCGCCTTGAATCACCAAAAAGTTCCCAAATACTTTTGGACAAGTTTGTAGTAGTAAAACTATCACTAAAAATGTTAATATTTATTTTTTATTACTAGAGGAAATGACATGAATTTTTAATACTTTAGCTACTCAATATAAAGAAATCAAAATTACTACATAATTATTTAAAATCGTAAAATTATTTTTCTAATTTTGCCTTACCTTTTCGAAATAAGATCATAGCCTTAAGGCAGTCAAATTCGGTGGGGTCCATACGACACTTCACAATGCTGTTAAGGAGCGAAGCCAATTTTTGAAGCGTCTCCTTCATAGCGGGCTGCTTCAAATTAAGCAGGGATTTGAAGTAATCTGCAAAAGTAAAAAATATTTTAAAATTTTTAATGTAATCTACATGTGCCTTAAAGTTTATCAAAAAGAAGCTGCTCGTTTGCCCCCTTATAATATAACAAAAAAACACTCAAGAAGACATTAGTTAAAATTTGACCTCACCTTCATCGAAGTAGTAGGTGAACTGAGCAGCGGTCAGGACGAATAGTTCTTTCCAGCTGTTATGGAGCAGTTGTATTTGTTCACGTTGTTTTAGTTTCTGGAAATCCGTAACACTGTGCAGCCACTTGACGGTGACCACCACCAGCTTAGTAGTCGGATTAGATAAGGTATCCTTTAAGTCATCCGCCGGAGGTAGGACCTTTTTTTGTTTAATGCGATTTCCGGACAACATTTTACGAATTCTTTCTTCTAATGATGGTCGTTCGGTCTTCGATCGATCTTCTACCGAAGATGATCCCGAAGCGCTTGCTGAATCAACAAGGCGTTGTGTCAGATCCATTTCGACTCTTCTTTGTGCGAGGTGTTGTATGCTTGCCGCTCGGAAACCGACTGAGGAATATTATTCAATTACTCAACTTAAATTACAATAGAATATGTACTTAAATTTTTAATCGATGTTTGCGATAACGAATATCTATTACTATCCAATTTTGACTATATTTGCTGACTTATGGGAAACGAAAACGTGTATATTTTGCAAGTTAGCTTAAAAATTTTACATATTCAATCAACAATTTTAATAAAAAATATATTTTTATTAAATTGTTATGATGCTATTCGTACTTGCTATAAAACACACAAAGCAAAGTTTATTGACTTCACTAAAAACTATTTTATATATATTAAAGAAAAACAATTCGCGGTTAGGAAAGAAAAGAACGCGTGGTTGTGCGTGCTGCTCGCAAGACGATGACAAATTAACTAAGATTTGTTAAAATAAGTCGGGTGGACATCAACGTAATCTGGAGTTTATTATCATTTTAAACGTATTGCGCAAAATAATAGTTACTGTGAAACCAGTCACGTCTTAAAGGGAAATCGGATAAGCAATTGTTATATAGACTCTTTATAAAAATTTTCATGATTAAATTTTATAGATTTTTTTTAATTATTAATTTTTATTATTGATAATTTAAACAAAAAGTAAATAAAAATGTATACGCCTGTATTCTCCGAAGGTAGCAGAGGAGCAACTAGTGCATCCACATTTAGCCGTATGTTTTTCGTCCTATGATGTCATAGGTGGCGAGCATATCGTCATATCGGACAAAAATTCCAAACTCCGGGTTAATATTGAGTAGAAAAAACCCAAATATTACTTTGACACGACCCGGGAATTGATCCCTCAGCTATGCATCCGTACCGTACACGTAATACGTGATACAACTGCACCACTGAGGCAGTTATATCATGTAATTAAATCAAAGTTTTTTTTTATTAATTAATTTGGTAATTTTTAAGCTAAGAATAATAATTTTAAACGTTACTATATCTAAAAATATGTTGTCATGACTAACCGTCTTCACTGGTTAACGTGGATGGATTTCTTTTATACGCCACTTCCGAACTTGACATTTCTTCTTTCAATTCGTGGTGAGGCAGTTGCGAGTGGGCTTTTACTGTTTCGTCATTGAAATATCTATATACCTTAGCTGAATTTAAATTATAAATAACGGGTTCTAAAAAAAAAATAATATATTAAATAAATAGCGTCAACAACAACCAAAAGAGCAATGTAGTTCGACAGTGTCGACAGTCACATATTGTAACACCACGCTGATCCTCTGCTTATAAAAACCATTAGTTTTAGAAGATTTGGTTATTAAAATATTTTATGTTGCCAAGAACCAAACACGAGATGCGCTATAAAAATCCATTAGTCGAGTACAAATACTTAGTTTGACATATAGTACTTACTGGTGCTCTGCGAATCCGAGTACGTTTCGGAGTTTCCCAAGGTGACGGGTGGATAGAAAACATTTGTCGGGAAATAGGCGGCGTGTCTTGTATACTGAAGGGGAGTGGGGAACATCGAGATTTTATATGGATTGAGTGTATTCAGTGAGCTAGGTTGCGTTTGTAGGTATGGATTGAATTTAATATCAGATGGTGAACCATTGGGATATCTCGAGAACTCTTGGAAAGAATGATCTATGAATGTAGGAGAGCTTCGGCTTTCGGTTTTATAAGAGTTGAGGGGAGGAAATGATGAGACCGTTTGAGGTGGGGAAGGGTAAATAGTCGATTGCCGGGTGAAGTCGTAGCCAACATTCTGTAGCAAATATTGATGCTGTGTAGCGAAAGACCGTTTAGCGCGTTCATTTTGGACCGCTGTGAACAAAATTACGCTTATGACTTTAAATGTTAATAAAATAAATTCATCATCATTGCTCCTTCTATTTTTAAAACTTCTATTTCTTCTAACCTAACCAAACCCAACCAAGAATAAAAATAGAGGTCTACAGTCTACTACTAAGCAACGACCAATCCAAAATATTTTCAAACTTCCTACATAAAAGTTCAAACTATTTTTTTTTCTCGTAATTTAATGTGATTTTTTCATTGAATAATATTATATATTGTAAAAAAAATGTAACAAAATTTCTGTCATTATACCAATAATAGGCGTATATATATACTTAATTAATTACGCGCAATAACCAAATTAATTAAGCGGATAATGCAACTGCCCTCTGCATCAATATAGAAAGCTTGTTAAAAAATATTTTGATGACTTTATAGTACAGTGGTAAAATATCTTTTTGCTGCTATTATTGTCAACAAATAACGAAGAGTAATGGAATAGTCCGTGATTCTCAATATTACATGTTAATAATAACAAAATGTAGTCTAGGTTACTCCACGTTATAAAGCCTGTCAATGGTAAATTATTAAAATTTGATAACAATAGCGATCCTTATTAAATTGATATCGTAATTGTATTATTAATACTCGATATTGTGAGCGAGTGTTAGCGATCGCCCAGTCACGATGTGGGCCCCTGAGTGTCGAACAAACATGTCACCACGGGCCCTGATGTAATACATCAGGGCCCGTGGTCCTAAGTATCGGGATGTAAACACACGCCTCTGCGGGTGACATCTCACTTTACTGGATGCATACAAACACGAAAGATTTTTCAACAGACATAGAGTTCTTAAACTTATATCGCTTTGTATAAAAATAAAACTTTAAAGTCGACTTTTATATACCATTTTTCTCTTCTTAATTGCTTCACTCTTGTCAGAATAGTCGTGGCAATCACGTCCCAGTATGTTGGGAAGCAGACAGTAGCCGCCCCCCAACCGCCCGCAACCTCTGTCTGTTGTCCGTTAGTCAGGCGCATTCGTGCACGGAAACACTCACTGCAGCGATTTCTCGGTCTGTCCATCTAATTGGGGATCGCCCCCGTAGCCTTGTGGTTTCAACTTTACTATAAGACGTTCTACGGAGTGATTTTCACGTCAACTAATATGTAACATAACCCAAGAAAAATGTATTATCCGACTGCGAACTTCGGTGGATAGAAGCTCTTTGATACCAAGCATATTAAGGATGAAGACGTTTATTTGAAAATCGGTCCAGGAAACCCCGAGCATTTTCCTCTAATATCTCGTTGGTTTCGATTTTCCGTAGGGTCCATGTTTCGGCGGCGTACAGAAATATGGGAAACACTATCGAATTTATAAGTCTATGTTGTATGTTTTGAGTAAAGAAATGTCAGCTGGTTTTTCAATGAGTCGCACAAAGCCCACATATGTTTAAAGTACATCGGGTTAGCTCTTTCTCTGGAAGCTCGAGCTTACCAGGAATAAGAAGGCCGCGACCTATCTTCTGGGTATCGCGCAGCCTCAAAGTCATTGCAGTAGCAGAGTTTTCATGGGGGGGCTGGTTTTCTACCAACCCATGGCCGGTAACCAATTTCACACCGCCCGTTTTGGACGTAGGTCAGCGCCTGTTGCTAGTCTGGTCGAATGGCGAGCGTACTCTGCTAGTTTGCCTGGTCCTGATAACTATCATGGGAATGTAGTCGCAGTAGTTTCTCCTTGCTTTCTGCGGAACTCATTTTAGTTTGAATTTAGACTCCAAGGCCGCTCTTCCAGTCTAGTCCAAGGAAACGAATGGGGGAATGGTTATACCGCCATTGATTCGGTGGATATACCATACCATTTTTATATACACATAAATTTGATATGAAAATGTCCATATTTACTTTTCAAAATACAGTAATTCATTCATTAAAGTCCGAATATAAAGCTAAAAGATCTATTATGTATTACGTAACACAAATATCGTGATTGATAAACTAATATTGATAATAATTTGGTAATTTCATTGTTAGTACGCCTTGTATTTTAGGAGTTACTGCAGATTATTTAATATTTGAGTTGAACGACAACAATCAAACGATTTAACTATAAAATCTAAAATTAATTAACATTAAAATTTCTTATTCATACGGAGAGTCAACCATTTGTTGAAATAATAACCTCATTCGTAAGCTAAGGGGTCGATTTATAGGGAGAGTTTACCGCAATATGTTTTCATATCGCAAGGCGAGCCCGCTCGGTACAGTCGCGTGTACAAATATGTTGACACTTCCCCGCTCGGGGGCACTGTACCGGGAACAGATGAAAAACGACCGCGACCCTCCCACGATTTTTATCAATCGCCACTTACTGACACTCGTGTACCGCAAATACTTCAGATGTCGACTAATGGAAAAGAGATGCTGCGAAGAAGCCGCCTGGATAAATACTTTATTGAGACAAGAGTTCGAACGTCAGTTATCGATTTTAAACGCGTCATTTCTATAACATTGCAATGGCGCGAATCGTGCTTAATAAAATTCATATTTTTAGTAAGAATATATTACTAAAAATTCGCCTTTCAATTCATAGTCTGATGCTAATATTGATGCTGATAATAATAATAATAATAATAATATTGAGAATCAATATGCTTGTAAGAAAAACACAAATGCATATTTATAATTTTTGTGATGAGATAAACACTGAACTACAAAGCCGATTTAAGTGTTAGTTTTAACTAAAAAAAATAAAGTAATTATTTAAATAAAAGTTTCACATTAGAAAGCTACCTTGCCCAGGAGTATTCGTGACACGAGATACATTTTTACTACTAATGTGAAATATCATAAAAAGCAACACCGAGTTCAAAAAGCTAGCTACAATATCAAATGTTATTTCAGTTAAAATGTAGCAAGAATTATCTTACTTTCACTATATTATTGGACATTTACATGTAATATTAGGTATATACCTACCATTATATTTTAAGTATGTCCCGAGTAACCATATGTCTACTCGGAACATACTGGAAAAATTAATTTTGTAATACAAATATGCATTCTAATACCCTACGTTATTAGGATTGCTATAAGAATTTAGTCTTAGAATTAAAGTTATTTAGTATTGATGTGCTCACTTACCTTCCTTCCTCATATTGACCCGTAGGCATTTAGAGAAGCGGCAAGCTTGACACTGGTTCCTGTGGCTGATATCCACTATACATAGCCCTCCGTACTTACAAACATAGGCTAGATTTCTGTGGAATAATAAATTAATCGTACTTAAAGAAATTATGAAAATTGCCTTATTTTCTTCTATTTAATCGGTCTATATTTAATTTATTTAATTTAAAAACCATTTCTATTCATTTGTAAACGATTTATTTTTAAATCTTGGTCTTAGGAACAGTACCGCTAATCGATAAAAAAAAATCTGGGGGCACTAGTAGGCTAAATATGCAACCATCAATATACATATAATAATATATTTGTAATCTATTAATTCATTTATTGTAAGTTTATTTACCTTCGGACGCTTCTTTTGAAGAACCCTCTGCAGCCATCGCACGAGGGCACTCCGTAGTGCTTCCCCGATGCCTTGTCCCCGCACACGCGGCAAAGCACCTCCGGTTTTCTTTCTCTTCTCTCCATGATTGACACACTCGAATATATGCTCCCTGAAAGAGTAGGGAGAGCTACAACTAGGATACCTACTTTTCGTCGTGGGTATATCGGTCCCTTGATATGATGAGAGACGGGATTATCACCTTATGTGAACCAAATTCTAGACGAAATTTTATCATTGATCCAGACTTGATTGATTATATATTCATAAAACTAAAATAGAATTTTCCAAAACATTCGAACGAATTTTACACAAGGAGTTTAGAAAAAAAGGAAATTTCTAAAAAAAATACCCATTTTTCAAATGGCTTGTGAAAAATTCATTGCCTTCTTAAGATTGTACGGTCATAAGTTCATTTTTTGGATTCTTTTTGAATACAAAAAAAAATACAGTTTTGTACTTGTAAAGAACTAGCAGTTAACATTTAAGGCATATAAGGTATATTATTCGCATTTGATTAACATAATGTAGAAGTAAAAATATGTGTCAGAAATTTGGTGACAAATTAATCTAAAAAATTTGTACCTAAGTCTCCCTAGCCCATCGTCAAAATCGATTTCTGGGTACAGTTTGTAAAATATATTTAAAAATATGCACATAAAAATATGTTAATACCAATAGTTCAATCAATTTTGTGAACATGTCGCGACACTTGCGGTGAATTTGAAAGAGTTACGCCTCGTCATCGCTCTAGCGCTATTAATAATCGATTGTCTATTGAAGCTCGGCTTGGTTCAGGAGCGACATGTTGGGCATTGTCGTTAAGTCCACCCAGTGCCACGCAAATTACATTTTAAAAAGCGCAATGAAATTGATACTGATATTTGAAGTTAACAAAAAACTCAAGTAGTTCTTAGAAAGATCTTCCTAATCGTAATTTGCCTAAACAACATATACCTAAGTTTTATTCATCTCTAAATGAGGACATTATATTCTGTGTAAATTAAAATAAATATGTATTTCTTCTCTTCTAACCCAAACTGTGATGAAACCCTGGTTTAGTTTCTAGCCCAAAAAGACATGGCACATTTACATGGTCAATGCAACGCGAGTCGGGTGCAGTTCAGCGTTTCTTAATCTTAATGTTTAACATATTGATAGTAAATATTTCTATTAATTTCAATATGTTAGAAAAGATTTTATATTGAAAAAATTAAAGTTGTCTTAATTTAAATTATTTCTTTTAACATCTTTAAAATTACGATTTTAAAGATGTTAAAAGAAAT
>JAABKM020000025.1:7679344-7698238 GCA_016277805.2 Papilio aristodemus | reverse complement strand
TAAAAGAAATAATTTAAATTAAGACAACTTATCTACATATATATAGATATTCAATTTGTAACTCAATTGACATTTCTTCAGTATACGTACTGAAGAAATGCCAATTGACTTACAATTTGGATAACTTATAATATATGCTCTACAAAAGAACAGTAAGTAGAAAAATTATAACGACAATCTTAAAGCCGCAAACTGAACTGTCAACGTAAAGAGCGGAGAGATAATGGTGGTAATCCTCAACCCCCGTCCGCCCCGCCCCGCCATCCCCACGAGGTGTGAGAACCACCAGCTGCTATTGCTGACGCGGTCTGATGGCTGTTCAAGTTACACAAAATCGAACCACATTATAATCTATTGAATTACACGATTTCTAAGACAAAATTCATTAATTTTTCTTTTGTTAAGGTGAATTTTAACCTTTTTTTTTTATCTAATTATGAAGATTTATTAAATTATGATTGAAAGGTCGTGTAAGACTTTATTTTGAACTAACAGAAATGCAGTTTTGTTACCTCAAAAAAAAAATTTTTTTTTTTCAAAAACCTTCCACAAAATTTCACCGGATTTGAATGCACAGTTTACGATTCTACAAAGGATATATAAAAATTCATTTTTATATATTAATATTTGATAGATGATATACGTTATATTATAGCTGTAATGTACCATCTCGTACCGTCTCGGGTTCGAATACTGAGCCCAGCCAAGTGATATTGGGTTTTTTAACTTGATATCACCCCGGAGTTTGTAATTCATGCAGTGCTTCTTGAAGGAATAAAAGCGTAAGGTATCTTTTTTCTCTGATTGTTACTAATAAATTCAAAACTATTTATATCGTGCTATGATATGAATATAAAATAAAATTGTTATCGTTCATCACTTTTCACGGGTACGTCGACTTTTGGCCGCATGCGAAAATCTATACGACGGCGCGTCTCATATAACGCAATACTTCATCTCGGACCACACCGCGCGCCACGAGTACCAAGAATATAATTTTATAATACCTGTAAGGTGACGCCATCAGGACAGAAGTCGCCAGCAAATATAATAAGTACTATAACGCTCGCAGAAAGTTTGCCTATGAATAACTTAGCACAAGAATAAAATAGCACGACTGCTTTGATAATAGTAATAGCCAGATATGCCAAATGAAAGTTGTCAAAGATGTCTCTTTTGTCAACAACTCCTGCACTGGTAGGCTAAAATCTGATTTATTTAACGGCAATAATGCGCGCGTATAATAGAATGTATCGTTCTGTTCGTATATAAATATAGAACGATTTAGACATCATATATTTTCTATACAATCGTGGTTATGAATTGTTAAGATACAATAGTTTAGAAACGGAACAAATTGGTATCGGTGTTTTCCGATAATATGCCACGCAATGGTCATTAGTGACCCGCCGGCCGGCTTTCGTTGGGCGGTATGTTTGTGGTACAATTACACCGTATGTTGTAAACGCTTTACCACCGCAGTGACGCTAATTATCTATTAATGGTAAACGGCGCCCCAATAATTGCTGTGCTTGACTTTTTAAGGGCGCTACCTATATGTGAACATAAGGTATGCTAGATTAAACTGGTCCGATAACTTATTGTCGAAGTATTTAAGCAGAAATATTTAAATTTTTATGAGGAAAATAATTTTTACGTACACAGACACACTTAAATTTAAATGACCTAAGACAGGCTAAAACAGAGAACTTATTTTATATTATAAGGTGGCAAACGAGCAATGAGTTCGCCTAAAAGGTGATTGATCATCGACGCCGATGAACATCTGTAACACCAAAGGAACTGCAGACGTGTTGCCAGCCTTTCAAAAGGTGTACACTCGCTTTTTGAATGACCCATATCGTATCGATCTGGAAATACCGCTGGGCTCAAATTAATTCCACAACGCGACTGTGCGAGGAAAAGAATTTCGCGAAATTTGCACGGTTGTGGAATACCAACCATCAAGATGATGTGGATGGTATTTTTCGCTTTGTTGTGTTGAGCCATGACGGAAGGGATTGTTCCAAATATTTCTACGGAACATTCCCCGTGGTAGATGCGGTAAAATGTACAAAGAGACGAAATGTCTCTTCACTTCTTCTTGACTTTTCACTATACAACATAAAGGGTATTTCTGATTTTCAGATATTCAAAATGGTGGACAACAAAAGATTTCAAGTAACTTGGCAGATACTAAAATGAATTCATTCATTTTTACTATTTACAATGTAGCGGGGTTCATAGATTATGTTTTTGTTTTACTTTTATTCGAATTTGAACAAGCATCTACAAAATTTTTTGATTGTGCTTTCGTTATCTGCGTCTATTAATGGAAGGAACTATAATATAGGTCATAATTACTCGCGACGATTATACTATTTGATAAAAAAAAATCTAAATCCAAAAGTTATTAGGGAGCGTAGGGGGATAAAGATCGTGATATTCATCTTGTGAGATGTGGTCGGTTTATGCTGCATATTGAGATTGTGTTTTTCGGAAAATATTTCGAATTCCAATACAAGTCGCAAACATTTTAAATTTAATATAATTTTACATTGTTATTAATAGCGCCAAGGACAACGATATTCTTTGGATAAATATACCTAATTATGGAGAATACACATACAATAAAAAACGTATCAAAGTTTTATTCAAATCATAAGAGGCGTGTCAGAGATTTATAATATATGATAAAAAATCCTTGTTTATACAAAGGATGAGGTATGTTCCTTCGCAATGGCGTATTCATTGTCTTAGCGTGACACCAACACTCTCGATATTAGCAATAAAAAAAAATTGAAAACGCTCACGTGCCTTAAAATTATCTCTTGATCTCAAAGACATTTTTTAAAATACATGTGGAAATCACGTTTCCTCAAATTAATCAGAAACACGTTTACGTGTCATATTTATCATAACTTTATCATAGCTGTAATCGTCACAATTTTCTTATGCAACCAATCAAATTGTACGTGACGAAAATCTATCACTTATATAGATAGCTACGTAGAATTTTGATTTCATTTAGAATATCACAATCTTGATTATTCAATCAAGATTGTTGAAGAATATTTTTCAATAAGCACAGCTATGGTACGTTAGCCGAGGTATAAATAATGTGGTGCGAAGGCAAGGCAGACATTTTTAGTTTTGTCTTTGGGCCAGCATTTGGTCGTATGATAAGACTGAGGTCGGCGATTCTCAAAGTGGAATAGATGAAATATATTTTGAGGAAAATGCACCAGAATTTCGTGTTATTAGTTATTACTGGTTGGATTGTAATTTTAGACTATTAAATGTTCAAAGATTAGAAATTTATTGAAAAATAAATTGTATGAAAGAAAGCATATTATAAAATCATTTAATAAAAATAGTTTAAAAATAAATAATTTTTACAAATCTCCCCTTCACTTTAGATTCAAAAAAGAGATAGGCTCAAACATGAACTTATAATTGTCCAGATCAGCAAGCGCCAATTATCTACGGAAGTTTAAGAACCGGTTTAATGTCCATATCTCGGATATAGCTGAAAGGTTGTGCAAATTCAGGAAATATGGTTGAATATTATTTCCCAAAACATTTAAAATAAATATATTCCACATTCACAAGTTTTCCATTTAAAAAGTTATAGTAATTGGATATAACTAAGTTTTTTTTCCAAAACACGTTTGAAAAAGAGCAAAGCAACGCGTGCCAAGCTTTATAAGTATTAAATCAATTATAATATTTATAAATATTAAATAACAACAGTCGTTTAAAATAAAAATACAGGTTAAAGGTACAGGTCCAATGCAGAGAAAAAAAATACTCACTCTTGTCACGCTGAAGAGGACCACCATTAAATCAATGAATTGAAAACATGCTAATAATAAGTGATGCTACCGATACATTGCATTAAACACTTTAGCTAAGCTAAGGACCTTCTTGTAAAGATATATTGATTCTTGTAAAAATATACAGATTCTTTATATAATTTGCCACTGCACTGCACGATATATTGCATACATGATGAGTAATGTAGAGTAAGGTACAAATAACTCAGTCAACAGGAGTTGTCTGATCACTGGAGACAATGGTTAGAAACTCGAACTTTGATTTAGGGGCGGTTGTGAAATGGGGGCGGTCGGGGACAAGGCGGGGCAAAGTCGGGGGGTAGAAACTCTCTTCTAACGCACTTCATTGGGCGACACCTACAAAGGCGTTGTCGCCGGCTTGTCGCTTCATTACTTATTTCTGAAAGAACTGAATCTTACCTTGACAACCGCAACGATGAAATTACAGGCTTTTATTGGTAATAGGTTTTAAACCGCTTACCCTATTCGCACTTACGAACGAAGATATTGCACAGATTTTACTATACTATAAATATGCTATAGCACATGAAAAATGACTCAATATTATTCCTATACTACAATGTTATTACACAATTAAAAAAACCGATACTATATAGATACCCATTCAATATCTGATACTTTGAACTACATATAACAATATATATGAAACTAAAATAAAAGCTAAGTATTAATTTTCGTAATTCCGTAATAGAAAGCAAAATTAATTTTACATTCAAATTTTGACGTTCGCATTAGATTTCGCAATTGCACTGATGCAATAGACAACGTGCGCATCTTTTTATGCACCTGGTCTAATGAATCATAATGAGGGCTTAGATCAATGACCGAACGGGTCATTGATTTATTTGATTTAAAACACAGGTCATATTTTTTGCAGTGATAGAAGACTAAAACAATATTTATGGATGAATGAACTACGCAAAGAAAACTGATTTAATCCATATTTTAATGTATTACATAATACATATACGTTTGAAAAATACTACTTTTGTTTTAGCTTTTGAAAGCTAATAACGAAATGGTATATGACATGACTCGCTTTTTTTGGGATTGCAAATCCACTGTTGACTTTTAAGAATACTTCATATCAATAATCATTTGTAATACAAAGAAACGGATAAAACAGCCCTGGGTTATTAGAATTATGTTAGATAGGAGAGATGAGTTATTCAGAAGGTGGAAGGCTTGCCCTAAAAATATTTCTTATAGATTAGAATATACGAAACATAGGGACCAGACAAATAAAATAATAATGAAAGCTAAAAATGAATATAAGAAGAACCAGGAGTTATTAAAATGTCGGGGTGATTTTAGGAAAGTATGGGAAGTCAATAATGGCTGGTTGGGAAAAATTAAAACAACCCAGATGATGTAATCATTAAATATTTAGGAAAAAAGCTAGTTTAAGTCTGTTTGTATGAAATTTTCAGACATTTTCAAAGAAATGATTAACATAAAGCATCAATGTAATGTCAAGTTTCTTAATCGCGAGTCATATGTAAAACCAAGTGATACTACCTTTTATTACAGAAATGTCACTGCACAAGAAATTGAAACAATTATCTCCTGACTTAATAGTAAAAAAACGCCTGAAATTGATGAAATAAGACGTAAAGATCCAGTTAAAGTTAAAGAAAAAATTAGTCCATTATTAGCAAAATTTATTAACCGTAGTTTAAGGACCGGTCTGTACCCAGACTTGTTAAAAAAATCTATTATCCGCCCAATTTAAAAGCAAGGAGATCACTGTGATTGTTCTAATTATAGACCAATTGCCATATTGTTAGTAATTAAAGTGGAGAAAGTTTTAGTGTAGAGAATAAGTCAATTCCTTGAAACAAACGGCATAATCACAGATAAACAGCACGGCTTTAGAAAATCACGTAGTACGTCGATGGCTCTCGCTATCTTTACAGACGACATCAATGACCGGCTAGACAATAGGATGTATGTAGTTCTTTTATTTATAGTTTAAAAAAGCCTTCGACATTTTGGACCATGAGCAGCTACTCGCTGCCATGGATGAGTGCGAGATCCGCGGAACTGTCAATTTATGGTTTAAAAATTATTTGCGCAATAGAAAACTGTGCACGAAGGTAAAGGGCTGTGTCGATGGTGAGGAAACAATTGGTTCTGGTGTTCCTACTGGGTCTGTGTACGCTCCCGTGGGCTACATCATGCATGTGAACAGCATGGTGAACGTTGTCCAATATTGTAGTACTTACATGTACGCTGACGACACATGCTTGATGTACGCCGATAGGGATGCAAAGGAGATTGAAAATAAAATACAGTCGGATCTCGATATCATTTCTAAATGGTCTCATGATAATGGCATAATATTAAATTTAGAAAAGACTAAATGTATGTTCCTGCAATCGCCTTACCTTCAGAAACCTCATGACTCTTTAAATGTCATAGGTTTCATAGGTACATCGTATGAATGTTTGCATGATGATAAAAAGTGTAATAATTGTACACCGATCGAGCTACTTACGAATTATAATTTACCTGGGCTTAACTATAGACACTAAGTTTTGTTAGAATATACATATGGAACGAGTGTGTGATAAATTAAGATGTATTTTACATACGTTTGTTCATCTTAAAAATGTTATAACCTTACGTGTTTTGCCATGTACTATGCGCTGGCTGACTAAGTGATAAGTTATAGTCTAAGCTTACGGACGGACGTTTCGAACTTATATAGATAGAATATAGAACTTACAACTAAGATTAAATAAGTTATTAGCTAAGAAACAGGACAAAAAGAAGTGTAAAAAAAAGTACAGTTTATTGTTTAAATGTTGCAATATTCTACCAGTACACGAAAAATTTAATTATCTGTTAGCAACTGAACAATAGAGATAAGTTTTTAATTAAGAGATGCGTATGGCCGTCTTTGAACGACAGCTCGGAAATTGATTGAAGAAACTAGTGCGCAAAATTACTAGTGCCACGAATATTTAACATGTTCAAACTTATGGAAGAGTATCCCTCTAAAAATATTTGGAAAAATAAAATTAAAAAGTGGCTACTAGATAACTACGAATCTCCAGTGACTATCGCGTAAATATTAATTTTTTGAGTGCAATTTTCGCCAACAAACTGCTGTGACAGTTTGGCGAAATATTATTATAAAGAAAGAATAATGTATAATAATAAAAAAGAGGCCTTTACAGATTCACCAGTTTGAGATAGCAGAGCATAGAAGGCGCTTAGCCTAAACTTCGTTATGAGTAACTAAGCTCGAGGGCTTCCGCGGGAGCCTCAGTCCGGGTCGTTACTTTATTATTGCTACCGGATTGGGAGGCCACCGAGCTCTGAGGTCGCTTCGACGGACGCCCCATGGAGTAACTACGCTCAAGGGCTCCCGAGAGGGGACCTCGGCTTGGGCTGGCACTCATTATGCGTTTAGCATTCCGATTCGAGAGGGTGCCCGAGAGGCCGAAGCACAGCTCGATCAGTAAATATTTTCGGGTTACAAGAATTTCTACAGCTAATATTACTACCACTTCGGAGAGCGTTAGCGCTACGAGAACTAGTGGCGGAAGAAACTCCAGCAATGCTTCTATCATTATTAGGAGAGAATACCCTGAAGGCTGTTCTCGCCGGCTAGGACGGTGTGTGTTCTGGCTACAAAGTTGTTTTATCCTAGACTGTGCGACTGTTATTGCATCGTCTTGATAGTCGAGAATGTACCTAAATATACGATGATCGTGACGAAACTTGTTAAGAGGGTTTGGTTTATAGATGACGGGCGGCGGAGTCGAAGTAACGACGCGACGCCAACTTCAGGTGTCGAGCAATGGTCGGTAGCTCTAAGTCTACGTGTAGATCACTATTGCGCATGACCCACGGTGCCGCGGTGGCCCTGCGCATGAATTTATTCTGAACAACCTGAAGTCAGTTTATTTGTTTGGGGGCTATGTGCGCGAAAACCGGGCCGGCGAACGTCATAACGGGACGCACGACTGCTCTATAGAGTATCACCTTGTTCTGAAGGGACATTTTACCCTTTTTAATAATTAGCATGCAAAGACGACCTAAAATGAAGACAGTACGATTGCTGACCCGGGTCCCATGAGCGGAGAATCTGAGTTTATAGTCAAGCATGACATCTCTATAGCAGACGATACCTACGACATGCACAGAGATGTGCATGTGCACACAAAGCGTCACGTAAGATTATCGTAACTTACATATTGTTCCAAAATATAATGAAAAACTGCCACAACGCTACGTGTGCTAACTTGTTTGAAGATGTACGTGTTCGTACTGCTCTCGTGAGACACGCATCTTACGATACGACGTGGCGTGAGAAGGCCCTAAATTTGATTGGTCACAAACCTAGGATAGCTAAAGATAAGAGAACTTGTATCTGATACCGTGATAACCTCGATTACCAATTGAAAAAAATATTTATGTATTTAAACTAGCCAACCGGCTACGTGCATGATGCAAGGTATTTCATAAAGCTGATAGCGGTTTCAGTCTGGAGCTTGTATGATTAATTTAAGCACTTTCAGTGTTTAAAGTTCTTCTCGTTTTATATTAATAAGAAGGTCTATTAGTCACTGTTTTTTTTTTGAGGGCACGCTGCTTCTCAAAAGTCGAAAGTCCATAATTTTTAGATACCCTAATCTCGTAAAAAAATTAGTCATTATCGATCATTTCTAAATTTTCTTTGGGGTCAGTGTATGCCTCAATAAAAAAGCCCCGCTTATAAGTAATCGTAAGATGGGTAAGATTTCTACGTAACTTATTTGATCTTGCCTATTATATTTATCATGTTTACTACTTTAAGTCTGTAATGAACAGCCTAAATCTCACAAAAACGCTTTGTATAGAATGGATGTACTGTGGTAGGCCAAGGTGTTAGTCCAATGAACTGTTATCGGGCACAATTTTCAAACTCTAGGCTAACATCTAGTTGAAAAAACCCAATATCACTTAGCCCAACCCGGGATTTGAACCCGAGACCTGAATAATGCAATCGCATTGTATATAACTGCGCCACCGAAATAGTTTTATCGTTAATCATTTATTATTAGACACCTCTAAATTATTTTTATGAAATGAGATGGTCATGTAGCATCAGCTGAAACACCACACACTGTCTTGTGTCTGTCAGTATCAGATGGAAATCAGAGAGAATCAACAGAAAATCTTTTTATTCAACAAATGATTTTCAATCTTGTTTAATCTCTTGTAGATTTGCGAGTGCCCACTGATACAAAGATACAACACGTTACTTATTAAAATGCAATACTTTAGCAGTAAGATTAGAAATATTTTGAACCAAGTTTATTTTTGCTACATCATTTTGTATAAGAGATTAAACTCAAATAGTTTCTTCTAGGTTTACCTAATTGATCTACCAAGTATTTTTTATTGTATGTCTAAAGGGGTTTTAACTATGCTACAAATATTATGTATTTAAATAAAACACAAATATTTTCTTTTGAAACCGTTCTTATTTCAAAGTCATTTTTTTATAAAAAAAACAGAATGTCCTAACTTACTTTATAAGTGTTACAAAAGTGCATTACATGCGTTGTGATGTAACTGTAACATTAATTATTTTAATTTAACAAAGTAGTACATATTCTTTAACTTTAATAAAATAAATAAAGTTTCACTACCTGCTTAAAGTTATTCGAAACTAATTTGTGCTTTGGGAAGAACACTAATAAAACTTTAAATGGATCTGAATGGTGGAACTTGAATCAAAACAATCGTATTCTAAATGGATCTGCAACTAAATCGATACACGAAAACCTAAACCACACTGCCAATGAATAAAATATATTGTAAATATTGACATTTCATTTTGAGCATATTTTTGTACCTTAATTCATTGGTGTACCTTAATCTTTAATTCGTTGTTAAATTTTGTAAGAAGCGACAAGAAGCCGAATACATCCAAAACGAAAAAAATTATAAAAAAGCTCAATTTCTATATTTTCATACGTTTTCAGTATAATTGATTAGTTGACAAATCCATCACATCGTTTGTAAAGTATTTTAACAAATTTAATGACTTAAATGTAACATGCATCTATATATCATATATTCACGACAATTATTTTATTTATAAGCTATATATATTTTTAATAATAAATAAGTAAAACAAAATATTTTTTACACAAATTAAATATTTTTATAAGTTGTTATAAATAAATTAAACATGATTCATGGTTAGATTTTTAATAAAACATTATTCAAATTTGTTGCCGTGGCTTCATTTAAGCTAATAAAAAATATACTATCCGAATGTAGTGTATAATGATATATGTTTAAAAAAAAAACGTATTAAAGTATTAAGTATATCAAGACAGTTTCATAGATTTTTTGATCTTTGATTTGTAAAAAAAAGTTTTCTCGTACATTTTTCGAATGCGACATCAAATGACAGAAACATACAGAAATCACGATCATTATTAATTACGTGATAACTCACGGCAAATTAGAAAAAAATCATAAAATTATTGTAAACATTAACGTGTATATGATGATGTTATGTATAATGCTGCGTCAAAAACGAGCGAATATTGAGATACCTCTTTACCTATAGTGACCAGTATTAATGAAAAAAAAAAGGTTAATGAACGAAGTATATGTCGGACTTAAACATGTCAAGTCAGCATAAACGTAGCCACAGCAAAACAATACATTTACAATATCATTATGAAATGTTTAAAAATCCATGAAAAACATTATTATTCGTACAACAAATAATGACTTTTACAAAGGACTTTACAAAAAACGTTTATCTTTTACAATAGTGATTATTCCGTTAAATTCATTTTTGTGATTGACTATAGCAATTTCGTTTTATTCAATACATAACAAACTATATATTTAAACGGATCAGAAAACAACTAGATAGTTCAACGTAAAAAGTTGATAAATATATTAAAATAGTGCATTTTATATAAATTATTATAACATAGTTCATTACACGTAATAAATATTCTTAAACAAATTACAAAACGTTAATTGAATGAAAACTTTATCTTACTTGGATAAAAGTTGTTAATCAAATGGCTGGGGACACATAGTTATATTATTTGTACACAAAATCTACATGTAAGCCAACGCTCCGAAGTGATTAGTCTTTTAAAATAAGAAAACTTATCTTGATCATCAAATCTCGACCAATTTTAACTTCGGACGGTTTATTTAAAAGATAAAAGGATTGATTTTGACGCCAATACTTAATTAACGGTACAAAAAAAAAACACCCGTGATGTGGTTAGGCCCTCGGTGTTTCGGAGGAGCAGGGAGGTAGACTTATCACATATCGCCAGATACTGAGCATGGTCTGGTAGTCGTACCAATAACCTTTACATGAGGGGCAAAGGGCATATCATTATTACCGTATTATATGACCTGGGTACCGACAGTATCCCCGAGTTCATTAGTCCTATGCATACCATTTCGATCAAATCATTTGTATGATTCATTTATTTTTATTTACTGAGACTTACACGTGTAACGAAAGAGTTGTAATTCAATACAATGTTCAAATATAGGTTAGAACTTTGTCGCGTCGGGTCTCGGCGTCAGCATGACCATATACGAAATGTATTTAAGAATCAATAAGAAGCTGACACTAATTCAAATCCAGGCTACCTTTGGTATCGAAATACATAAAACAATTACAATCAAGAGAAATATAAATGTATAAATTGCTAATCAAGTCGGAGGTTGGATGTAATTAATCTAGATTGCCATGCTTAGTTTAAAAATGAAATAAATAAAGTATTTGTATACAAGCCCAAGTTATGTAATGTCACGAATTGAGATGTGTATTTTCAAACTAGAGGGCAATCTTGTGTGTAGCTTACAATTGGTATTGATTACAAAGAAGTTTTTATTCAGAGCACTACAGATGCGAACTACAATAAAATATCTATTCAGTCATTGCAAACTCTGTTTCAACTAATATGTATTCATAGATTTAAATTAAGTAAATATGAATTTAAGATCAATTATTAGTCATTTAAAATTTACACTAAAAGTGGAAAACAACAGAATATCCAAGAAATATACGAAATGTATCGATACACACGTACGAAAATGTATCGATAGATAATCGAGTAAAAATGTATCAATTTAAATCTATGATTACATCTAAAATCAAGCTTAGAGTAATATTTCTACTAGTTTTGGTTATATAAATGCATCCCGGATCCCATTGTAGGCACAGCGTTACAATTCTCAGTATCCGAGTCAGTAGGGACTAAGTGAAGCAAGGGAATAATGTATGAATACTAAATATTTTAGACAATAACTGTTACCTATTATGTACATCATAGCATATGTTTTTATTTAAGACATTCCCATTCCTTATATATCAGGAGACGCTTTGTTATGCGTAATACGGTGTATTTTATGTTACAATAGTATATTACTAGCTAGATGATATCACGTGCTTCATCTATATCGGTGTTTCACTATGTTAAAGTGATCATTGTTGAGGCTGTATTAATTATCATGTAACACGTCCAAATTACAGGAAAATATTTATTTAACGATATGTAACATTATTTCTATTCTAAAGGAGGACGACACTATTAGTTAGAGATAAACTTATCGACATTAAGAGGATCTCTTTATTCGGTTTTATAACCCGAAATATGGGTAAAATAGCCCAATCAAATAATGCACAATAGGATTTTTTTTATTTAACCGAAATGTCGGGAAGATAGATAAAACTCAAAAAAAAAAACTAAACTATTTAACAAAAAAATAAATGAAAACATTTTTAAAGTATCTCAAAGAGTTGATAGAAAATAAATAAGTGACCATTAGGTAACATTTTTTTTTATTTATTTTTTTTTTCAAATTTTGCCGTAGCCTATCTGTATTTTTATCGTCATATTTTAAAATGTTTACATTTATAAGCATATGAATGAATTCCTAACAATGATGGTACAAATACGATGCAAAAGACATAAGTAGTTACATCTCAAATTGACACAGGCTAAGGGGACTTTTAGGCAATTAATATCGTAATTGCTATTTCTATTACATATCAAGATATCCTAACCAATCGCTTATTTGACAAATTCCCTAGCATCTAGAACGATCTTATTACGAGAAAGAACATATTTTTGTACGCGTCGGTGCATTATATACGATTGGGCGAGAGTTGTGTCTCACAAGCCAACTTATCAACTTACGATCACATTAAACAATCAAATACAAATGAATTTTTATCACTATGTATATTCGGTTCACCCACAGCCTCGATTAAGTCATTAATTAATTAATAAACTATTCAAAAATTACAAATCGTTGTATCTTTTCTTTGCAATATTAGCGTAACTAACAAAAGGTACAAAGGCCTCCTTTTCTTACTCATTATTTTTGAATCGCAAATGTTTTTATTTAATACTCAATCGAATATCGTAGTTCAAAGATACAACATTGCTGTGAATTATTTAAAAAGACTGTATCTGTGAATAGTTTTGATTTGACGATAATAATTATCATCTCATCACCCGATGATTTCGTTCCCTCATCACATACCGTCATCTAAAATTAGATTTATAACACACGAAGCTGCACTATGTGATGGCAGCAAGTTATTGCTTACCTCTAGGACAATTAAAAAAATTGCTAGAAAATATATAGTTGTTACTATTTATTACTGCAGTTCATACGTTACAACACATCAAAATTGAACTATCCGGTGTGTCCCAAGTTTTAATGCTAATGGTTAATTTGATCTCGTAAATATGTATACGTATACAAAAATAAGTATATAGAAGTTTGTGAGCTGTAAATTGAATTGTACGATCACGAAAGCCGAGTTTAGACAAACCGTAGTACCAAATTGTTGTGAATGATCTTTGCTACAGATCGTTTTCACGCTGCGGTCGTGAAACAGAGTTAGGAGATTATTTTCCAATCATCCCGTCAGATCAGGAAGTTCATCAAAGACAATAGATTTGACATTCGTCAAATTGTCGACCATTCAGTTCATAATTTGTTGGATATTTATTGTCATGTATGTATACATGCCATGGCAAATTATAAACCGAAGTTCTTAATCGGTTGGTGATATTTTTTTTAATTCTTTAATTAATTTAGTACCGTGATCTCTAAACAAATTGCTGCTTCAATTTTCTGAAACTTTATCGACTTTTATGGTGATAATATTTCAGAAAAATAATCATACTTCTTAGTCTTCAGTACGATGTTACTGTAATACATACGGTGTTGGTGAACCACGTTATTTATAACTTGGGATACACAAATAATAAAGTCCTCGACTGATCTTTGCTTTTCATATAAATTGCAATTAATAAAAAATTACATTACGATGTTACACATATTTTTATAGAAGATAGTTGTTAAGAGATGTACATTTTTGAAGGATGTTAGTTGTTACAGCATAACTAATGTAAAATCAATGATATACAGAAACCAGAAATGTCATTAAAGCGCACGAAGTCAAGTTAAAACGTCCCAATTTAGTCATTTAGTCTGATTCACGTTAGTTCTACTATTCGACGTTGTATTAAGAAAATTATAATAAATAACGAAATGCGTAGACATTGGTGTCTTTGAAACAATTTTGACTGCTGATTTTGAAAACGTATAACATATCTATAGTATAAAATATTATAGTTTTAAATCAATACGGGTTTTTTTATGCTTGTGAAGTCGGTGAAAGCATCTATGTTATTTATAAAGTAATTCTAAATTGGCAAGAATTCTATTTGTACTCATGTGCGTTAGTGCTTGAATTAGACTATAGATGGAGCCACTGATGCTATATATCAGTTAGGTTTACTTTAGGGTGAAATTATTTCACAATGCTTCTGATTTGTAAAGGTTTCGAAAAGAATTCAATTCCTGTATGACGTGTTACATATTTTTACACGCATTTATTATACACCAGTCAATATACATGTTATTAATAGTGAGATGTAAAAGATATAATCGAGACAAACGTTCATGATTATCGTATAAAGTAAAATATGCTTTCTATTTTAAGAAAGGAAACATGTTATATAAATGACAGTGATTTAATTTTTTTAAAAGAATTTGTGCGTAAAGTATTTTGTAAAATTTAAGTTACAAATATTTGATTACGCAAAAAAAAAATGAATTCATTAATGTTTTTTTTTGTCAACATCTTATAAATTTAACTAAAACTAGAAAGCGCTTACAGAATAAAAGAAAATTAATAATTAATAGTGTTAAACGATGTAAAAGCGAATATCGCGTTATATACAAAAATATATAAACAATTAAGCTAGAGCAACAACGTGTATTAAAAAAAAACAACACCCGAAATAAACTTGTGGCGGCTAGAGATAGTAACTTAAAAATATTACAATCTTTGGTTTTAACCTTTTAGCGTATGAATGTGTAACTGAAATGTGTATAAAACCGTATTGATATTATTTATACAAGTAAAATTATTTCCATAAAACTTAATTGCTGGATAATAGTCGTTAAAGAAGAAAAAGAACATATGTACAATATGTACAAGATAAATTATTGTATGTATGATTTATAATTCTTATTGGCTTCGTAATTGATGTGTGAAGTGTCATCGAATTGCATTGTAAATTGCATTTATACGAGAACTTAATAGATGTTAAGGCCACCTCTTTTTAATCTTAACCTAAAAATTAGGATGTAAAAAAAAGACTGATGTGAAACTCTTAAAGAATTAAGTGCTATATGCATTGTAAAAGTCATATATAAATATGATCCTCTTTATGAGCATTTATTTATCTGGACTATTTAGATGTCGTTTAAGTGTACTGAACGAAACAGCAAATTAATAGAATATAAAGGCTCATCTAGTTGGAAGTTAAGAGATCAATGTTTTACAGTACTATCATTCTCTCATTGTTACATTCACGCTTTTTTTAAAATTTAATATAATTTTCTCTATGTAGACTGATGGGATCTTTGGCAGTGAGCGGTATTAATGAGTCGATATTAGTATATGGTGATGAAACATAAGTTAATCAATTCCAATTATAAAGTCCTCATTTAATACATATTATACCAATATAAAAATTAACTTAAAACTGACAATATGTGCATTTAGAATGTCGTTTTTTCTTCCTTTTTACCTTTATTAATAACTTTTTACACTTTCCCTCTCTTTCTCTCAACGTTTAGACAGTGATTATTCTTTAAATCCATATTGTACCAATCATGCTTTTCTGTATTAATTTCAAAATGATCTTCTCATTCTACCAGATATCCTTTACTGTCTTCACTATGTAAAATATCCTTGTATATCTTATTCTGACTCTCACTCAAGCATAAGAATTACCAATAATAATTTTAATAAAAAAAATAGTAATATATAAAAACCCATGGGTTAAAAATAACCTAAATTAGTTCCAAATAGCTTGTGAAGATTTTTAGATTTAATATAGTCTTGGAAACGCTAATTATTTTAGAAAGAGTAATACATACTATATCAGATGATGAATTCACGATAACAGTTAGTTAAGAATATTGAATGCTGTATTTATATTACCTTTTCTTTTAAACAAATTGATGATTAACCTAAAAATAAAACAAAGTATTGTACTAAAAAAAAACATGTGAAACCAAATCTTCCAGAAAAATGCTGCCCAAAAAACCGGTCAGAACTTCTTACAACTAGTGTATTACATTGTGTCCTATAGCGATTTCTTAATCTAATAATGTATTGCGATTTTTAAATCTTATACTAACAATGCGATTAATTTATTATACCTATGTAATGTAATTGAACATTACACAGTTATAAGCATTTTTTACAGTTATTATGTTTGTTCTTATTTTTGTGTATTAAATGATACCTTAAAATGCTTAATATCGTAATTCCTGAAAAAAAAAATGTTATCAATTATATAGTCCTCATGCATTGATGCAAATAGCTGAGTGTCGCGGACTCAAAAATATTTATGAAAAAACTTAACTAACTTTTAATACAATATACGGTATCGAATTCAGTGTGTAAGAGCTCTTTTCAATTTATGAATTGTCAGAATAATAATGCGGGAATAAATATGAGGATGTGCGTGTGTGTGTGTGATAGTATATATGTGTTTATAATTTTTATAATTCTTTTATTATCGTGACCATATTGTATTCTAAATGTGAATAAACACTATCATATGTATACTACAGTGACAGTTACCGTATTGTTAGTTATTTATGTGTTTCTGTGATTAAGTTTAGCATGGAGGTGTCATGAATTATTTTTTTTAATTATAACTTGAAATTAACATTCAGACATTTTTAAAGTTCATGACAACTGTTTTGTAGAATTAAGTTGCCACAGTTTAAAAACTTAATGAAATAAAGGGAATTAAAAATGCATTTAAATCAAATACAACTTTGGTAATATTATGCTTTTTTTTCATAATCACAACTCGCTAATGGCAAATTCATTGATTGATGAATTTGCCATACGGAGTTACCATTATTTTGATTTTCTCCACTAGAATGAATTTATTATTTCTTTGAAAAATATTATTTTAAGACGCATTTATTACTATAGATTGTATGATTTTATTAGAAATAGCGCAAACCCTATTCTAAATCAGCCAATATAATTATAGTGATACTCTTTGCATTTCTATTTGTATTTTTTTATTTTAAATTAAAAAACAACCAAAATATTTCATTACTGCAATTTCTAGGGTCTAATATTATCAAGATTATTATGAGTTACTATCTTAATTTAATGTTATAAATAAAACATAAACTTTAACCTAGTTAACTCATTAATTTTGTATAATTGGTGCATGATTTTTAAGGCATTCTGTCATGGGGTAAATGTATACATGTGCCAGGCGTATGTGGGTTTTAAAGTTGACTATTAATTACGTTATAAATATTATACATGCATTTAATATTCTAGACTAATACTGCTTAGTACCACAGCCAACATTCTAAGTTTTAGAATTAACACAATTAAAAGCCATCGCTAGCTTAAAAACAATAGCCATAAAAATCATTTCGTTGATATCAAATTTAATTTGAACACAAATTTTATAAAGTATATAAATATTTTTTTAGTAAGAAACCCTTTCTCATTTCGAAATGCTCATTTATATTTATAAAATTGCTACGAGATCAAGTTGAAAATGAGAAAGATTTCCGTTATAAAATGTTTTATAAAAATGTTTGAAAAACGTACGACGCAACGCAACATGTATGTGTTACGTTATACATAAATACATTTATATAATTGTACAACGGAAATTAAATCTAATTACACCAGGATGTTTAAAATAGCTAGTAGACGAGAAATATTTCGTACTGAATGTAACAGTGTATCCTTAACTAACGACTGACACCTAAAAAAGCTTTAAAATGAATACCGTTGAGTGTGCGAAGTGGTTTAGTGTAGGGCTTACAATACCGAATAAAAATATGAACACCGGTATTTGATATTTGAAATACCGGGACTCCGGTATTAAAACCGGTATTATTAATAAAAAATCTACTAGTTATATTTTGACTTACCTCAGTTATATTAAGTAGATATTATTTATTTTTTACATAGAGAGTAGTAGATAGATACAAAAAACTAGCAAGTAAAAAAGTACATATTAAATTCTATGTTACTGTTTACATATAATAGGCTCGTATGGCATTATATAATTAAAGAAGCAAAAAATATGATTAAATTGAAAGCATTTATGAAATGTTATTAATAACTTGAGTGTTCTTTATTGAAGTATGCTCTTAAAAAACATAAACAATCGATCGTTTCATCATCAAGCGAGGACCGAATTTTCTTACAAACTAACCAGCCGCCGAAAAAACTCTTTCTGACTCTATCCGTATAACGGTGTATGAGTTTTCAAACATATAACCTCCTTGGTAGTACTAAGAAGTTCGCACTACATAGTACATACTACCAAGGAGGTCGTATTGGCCTTATACACGCGGATGAAAAGTAAAAAAGGAATTGATTTTTTTTTACATTAAAAAAAACTAACGCTTGACCACGATCACACCCGATGTCAGGTGGTGATGTGGTCGAAAGATG
>JAABKM020000025.1:7642468-7679244 GCA_016277805.2 Papilio aristodemus | reverse complement strand
ATGCTATGGTTTTTTGCGTGTTTCATTTCAAAGTTTGAAATCCGTCAAATTGACGGGTCCCGTAAACCTAGTGTTAAATACTTCTGTAACATCTTGTGAGCCCTTTGCAGATACTGGAGTATTTGTGATAATTCAGTTCGTCGCAGTAAAATTCGACATTTTAATGCTTCCAATAATTCTAAAGCAATTGCAGATTTTAGCTGGGAAAGATTATCTAACATAAATGTTAAAGAAGCGTCAGCCGTCAAAAGATTTGCATCTTTTCGGCATAATGCATGTACTTTTAATTTTACAGGAGTAAAATTAAACAATCTAATGTAAACTAATAATTTTTGTGTCGTTTCTCGACGGTGCCATTCTCGACTCGGTATATGTAATAAATGTGCCTAATATAAATGTTAATAAAATGAAATTGTTTGTTTATGTTCAAAAATTTTTTTGTAATTAGTTAATATTATTTTAAATTAAATTTATACTTTGCAAAAATTTAATTTTTATCAACTAATGTAATACCGAAATACCGGTATTTTTACATAAATGCCGTTTTTTAATACCGGACAAAAATCGTACAGGATTCCGGTATTCGGGATCCCGGAATCTCAGTATTGTAAACCCTAGTTCAGTGGCCTTGACTTTCCGATTATATTTGTCGATGGCACTTACAGTTTTTTTATATTTCGGCTAATAACTCCGAATAGTAGTGAGTGGCGCTGAGATAGTCCAGCAAGCGGCGCGGCAGAGGGAGACTGCTGATCAAGTCACGCCGGACGTACTTGAGGATCACGAATCTGAAAGTTGTCAAAACGGACTATTTGAAATAATGCAAACAAATAATACTACTCCAGAGAATATAGACTGGAAATAATGGTAATACATCTGTATTGCTTATATGATGTTTTGATTTTAATTTGGAAGAAAAATATTTAAACCTACTACTATTAAAAATTACAGTATAGACATGGCCACATAGTATCCCGTGATTTCTTTCAATAAAACTAAGTAACATAAAATAGTCCTGATTTCGATGTTAACATTAGGGAGTTTTGGCTATATTAGTCCAAGGATAAGAATATAGAAAGAATATTTATTTAATAATCAAAAACGCAAAAGTAGGAATTGCTACTTTACATATATCCTTTGATATATGAAGAAAAGTAAACACGAATGATATTTTGGAATTATTTTGGAATTAGGCATTGGTCCCAAAAATAATTATGACGAGAGATAATTCCACTGAAGATGCAGTTTACCGACATACTCCTGGTAATATATGACAGTAATATCGCATTTTTTGTAGTTTTTTGGACAAGTTAATTGCAACCTCAGTTTGAATAAAATAATGAAATATCTATCGAGTGCTCGATGGCTTAACAGCTTAACTAGCAATAAGTCACTGTTACCGCGGTTACACCCACGACCTGTAAGAGACAGTACAATTATCTTAAACTGTACGTTTCACTGACCTGCACGTGTGCTGCAAGCTCTGTACGCGCTTGAAACGTGACACCGGGTAGAGCAGCTGCACGCGCACCGGCCCCAGCACCGGCCGCAAGTTCAAAAAGAACAAGTACCGCCCTGAGCGAGACGTCTCCACCGCGTTCTCAATGAACTCGACTATAGTCTGCGCCTTGAACATTGTGCAGCCGCCGAAGCAGAAGTTCCCTGCCGAAAATAAGACATTATCTTATAATATTATAATAGGTAGGAAACTAATAACATAGTTAATGGAATGTTAACAGAGGACACAGAAACGGAGATAGAACAAAAAAGGAAAAGGCGAGACGATGAAAGGAAAAAGGACAGGACTTACTTATCAAGTAAAAAGCAGAAATATAAATACTTCTAATTCACAATTTTTTTCTGAAGCAGAGAGTCCTGGTATTAATACACATCGTTCAGGTTTTATTACCATAAATTCTATATGCCAAAAATAACATAAAAATACTGTACCTAATCAAAAAAATACTGACTAAATATGCTTAACTTTTATAGAATTTCGATCGTGAGAAATAAATAAAAGTGTAATTCACTACTAACGTGTGCAATCAAATCGTCCATTGTATGTCAATATTTGATTACCGGCGCTGTCCGCTTTTTAAACCGTGGTAATTCCAACGATTACAAATAAACGAATTTACACGAAAAACAATACTAATTTATACGATAAACATATTTATTTAAATTATAACATTTTTATAAAACATACATATGTAACTCATGTGTATGTTTGTCACTGTTCCTGAATTTTATTTTGTAATTAAGTCGTCCCTAATTGGTTTAGATTCACAGTTGGAGTAGATGAGGTTAAAGGGGTGGTTCATTTTTTTAGGATGTAAAAAAGTACAATTTATTTTATAAAAACATGAAGTATCGAAAGGATTAGAGAATTTAAAGGAGGAAGGAATGGATAGAAAAATAAAATATACGTCTATCCTTTACGAGCTCGTTTGAAACCTCCGTCAATAGCACAAGCAATAAGCTAGTTCTTTCTCCCTTCTTATATCTGAGCTCTAATATTTTTATTAAAAGTGAATAATATATATAAAAATAAATCTATTGTTAAAATAATGCAAGTTATTTTGCAATTATTACTTAGTGACAATGCCGGTCGATTGTATAATATTATGCCGCGATTTAAAAAATAACAATACGGATTTATAGAGGTCCTCTGCCCGGTCGGCCGTCGAAATGTTCGAGTAGGCGTACTGGACAAGAGGACGTAAGTACAACAGAATTGATGCACAAAGCTTCAACCTGAGTTCAATACGACTACAATGAATATCAATATTTCTATTATGTTTTGTCCAGTACATTATCTATCTATCTAATCAATCAAAACATTAAAATATCAACGGCTTTATGGAAATGTGAGTGCAGATTAATTACATTTTATCGCCCTATTTTTATACGATTTTAAGGGCTTATGTCTTAAGTTGTGAGTGTATGTTTTACGAGCTAATATCTTATATATCTTCAGTTTCAATAGTCTGAATGTATACAGTCCCAGCGTATAGTGCCCTAGTAAGAAGCTTCAGATATGCAGTTAAATAAACGCTTGGGAGGAAGACGGAATATAATTATAAAAAGTTCACGAAAAACTCCAAACGGAAAAATATGCATGAAGAAAAAAATATTTTACAATGTAATTTTCGCATGAAACACCGGCAGCGTGTATTAAAATTTTAGATGGAAAAGTTTTACATCAAAATAAGAGCGATACAAAGAAAAGTATTGACTGAAAAAGTTCCAACTACAGACATTCCTGTCTTATGAAATTATTTATTATGAAAAATTCAGATTCCTGACAAAACACTACGTGGAAATTTTTACTGCAGTTAAATTTTATTACAATTCATGGAATCCCGAATTAAATATTTACAAATTTTTGAAACATGATAGCGATATTAAATGTGTACATCAATTTACGGAAATTGTCGCACTGTTCAAAGATCGGGTTAATTATTGAAATTAAAATTAAACAAATTCTTTTCAACAAACATCGTATTTTCAGAGTAAATTTAAGTAGATATGTGCAAAAATATGTTCTGCATTGAAGACTTACCTTGATCATGTTCAATACGGACATGCCGCAAACCATTGAGCTTGAAGGTGAGGGTGAAGATGTAATGGTCATCACTGCTATCGCGGACGATGAAGGAACCGTCCGGCTCGTTAGAGAGAATCTTCTCAGCCGCTTCTACAGATATGGGGCCCCAGTACCACGGGTACTGAAATACATATACGTTACATCTTAACTTATGTATATATACAAGCAAGGCATCCTAATATATGTTGCACGAAGGTTTAAGGATTAGACTTTAGAAGTCTATCACCAACATCTCAGTCGACGCAAATATAATATATAAATTTACTTAGAGCTGATTTTAATTTGCTGCTATGTATGGCTAGTGTAAATTCTTATTTGTCGTTCATTTTTTAAAATCTTGACAACGATTAATTTCACATTATTATTGACTTACATCTTTGACTTTCTGAATAGAAGTGGCGAAGTCCATGATGGTCTCTTCGTCGCCATGCCGGCGAGAATGTGTGGTGTGCGGCGACTGCGCGGACTGAGGCAGGGGTGGCAACGCGCGGCGCACTGCGGCTGGTGGCGAGCTGGTCACAGCGCGGCTCGCAACCGGAGCCGACTTCGACCCGCCCGACGTCTCCTCAGAGCCAGTGCGACGCCAACGGAATAAATTGCAGAAGCTCTGCTTCAAATTCATTGACAGCATCCTCACCGGCGACATTTTCGTTTTCGTATTCGACGCTTTTTTCGCCACCTTCTCCGTTTTCTCCATCTCAGTAATTTCTTTAGGAATGTTTTCCTTATGCTTCTTAACTTTCGTCGTCGTTACAACCGAATTCTTGTTAGTGTTCCTATGGTTGTTATTCGCTTCTACCGATCTTGATATTTCATTGCTCTCTTTCAAGAATACGGCAGTGGTGGTTTCCTTGTTATTGGAGTGCCTCATATGAATGCCGACATTCGTTATTATGGTGTTGCTTTTCTTGTTAATAGTATTACGGCATTCGGAGTCGCTCGAGCTAGAGTAGAGAGTATGTAAGTACTTTCTCATTTCCCGCAATGTAAGGTGGAGGGAATCGGTGTCCGAATCGGTGGTGCTCTTCTTGACCGAAGAGCTGGGCAAGCTATGCCTTTTGGTTTTAGTGTCCTTCTGACGACTAGGATCTTTTGGCTTATGACTCCTTTCGAGCGGAGTAAAGTTGCTGCCTATGTTCTGCGGCGTGCTCTTACCGCGTCTCTTGTTCGGCCTGGACGGCTTCTTAGGCTTCCCTCTAGTGGCGCTGTGGCTAGGTCTCACCATATCTATAGGGACTGCGTAGATGTCGCTGTCGAAAGGAACATTGTACATGTCCGTTATATCCGATGTTTTGGCAGAGAGCGTGTCATGAGATATCGCTTGAGTAATGAAACTCGAATCGTCGGCTTGGAACTGGGTAATGAGAGAGTTGTGGCTGCTTGAAAGCCGAGAGGTAAGAGAGTTCCGCGAAGAGGGCCGAGTGCCGCGGCATGGGCTTAGATGTAAAAGCCTCGGACTAGCAAAACGATGGTTGTAACCTTGTCTACGTTCATACAACGCTTCAGGCTTCAGCTTCCTTGGGTACATAGGTGACACATGGCGGGTATGCAGACCCACATCCAGGGGCAATGGAGTAACCTTGATAGGACTCTCTTCGATGGAAGAAATGCGAGGTGGAATGCTTACAGGAACGAACTTGTCCAAGTTGATAGGAGGCACCGGATCGTCCTACGACAACGAAAAACTAAAATTAACTTTTTAATAATTAAATATTGCATTGAACCTAATTAAAAATTCGAATGTAAAAAAATACAGTTTTATTACATTTTTAATAAGCGTTCTGTTTTGTTTATATTTCTGATTTTATTTATATTAAATAAAAAACGTAAATCATCATGAAACGTACAGCTCTTTCAGAATATTTTTACAATAAAACTTTCAGTGTTCGCTCTCATAAAATTCATAGTCTAAATTTGTTATTAATTGACCCTTGCAGTAGCACTATAGGAAAACATAGATATTATAATAACGTTTACATAATAAAAAATACGTATATAAAGAATAATAAATTAAAAATACGACGACGATTTTCTCATTCAATATAATGAAACGTTAACACGTTACACAACGACATCGAATTTTGCAAAATAATTATTTGGTTAGTTATTCACTTTTAAATTAAATTTCTCAAAGACTAAAATTAAAAAAATTACTTGAGCTAGCGTCTATAATGTAAGGTTATTCAAGAGCAAATGTCGACTTCCGGGAGCCGCTATGACGCGTGAGGGTGTTGAAATGAGATTTTTAAATTGGTAACAATAGGGATGAACCTTCTCGCAATTGTCAGATTCATTGTTGACGGGAAATATATTTCGCGAAAACATGATTTTTAAACCTAGTTTTCTAATGCTTCGTTCGTTTGCTCAATAATGGATCTTGCAGTTAACTACTTTATTTAGATATTTATCAGGCGTTTGAATACATCAGGTATTCAAACGCCTCGCTTCGATACGTAATTTTAAAATTGTCAGTAGGTAATGTGAGAAAAATAAAGCATTTACGATTTTTTACGTAAAATATATCTTGTTTAACTGCCTCGGTGGCTCAGTGGTATCACGTGTTACGTATACGGTACAACTGCAACGCTGGGGTCCCGGGATCGATTCCTGGGTCGGGAAAAATGATATTGGGCTTTTCAACGTGATTGATATCAGCCCGGAGTTTAGAATTTGTGCCCGATTTGGCGATAGGCTCACCCCCTATCACATTATGGGTCAGAAAACCACAAGGCGGACACAGTGTGCACACTAAGTTGCACATATGTCTACCTCTTCCGGGACTAGTGGCGTGAGATATGTTTAGGCTTTCATTTGGTAAATATGATATTTCTAATATATTGTTGCAATAAAAAAGTGTAAATATGTTTAATATGGATCGGGAAATAGATTTCAAGTAATGTGTGACTTTTGATTTGAAATGTATCCGACAACGTAACCAAATCAAAGCGTATAATTAGCGGGAGCGGTTTTATTTAATTAAATATTCAATCGATCGACAGGGACTAGAGCAGCGACTAATTTGTATGATTATGATGTTTTTTCAGACACATTTATGTTTAAATTGTATTTTTTTATAATACGCAATTACATTAAATTGACTAGCGAAAATGATGGTCGGGAAAACAAAACTTTATAACTGTTCAATTACACAAATTATATCCTGTTTTGAAACGAAACCACGGACGCGTGTCATAATTGCTAAGTATTCTATGGATTGACAATGGAACTATAATAAACCACTTCGCTTAGTACCGTTTGTGTTGTATGTAGTTTGCGAAGGAAATTGGTACACAATTGTTAATAGTAGTTCACCTTAGTACTCCGGGTTACAACGAAACTGTTCATTTCCTATAGGGAAATGACGTGATAAATGTTTTAAGGCAAAAATAACATTTAAATACTATAAAAAACTGTCAATAAAAAACGGATACTTTTGTTTGCAGTATTGATTTGTAAGTAAACATCAAACAACATTGTACGAGAAAGCTGAAAATGGATATCGATCAGTTCTCGTTTAAACACAGTTTCTCTATTGTTGCCAGTCTCTAATTGACCTTTTGTATTCATCTTTGAATTTCGGTTCACCTAAGTAATGATATTGACGTAACATTTTAATTTATTACTATGCTATAGCTGCAATGGTTCTTAGTAATGCAAGATCTAAACAAGAAACAGTAAATTTAAAAATCCATAAACCGAATTGACTGTATGATATTCCGGGGAAAAATACAACTCGGTTCACACTCTTTTCAATTCAAGCGGTTCGAGTACATACGAACAACCATACAAACCCGCTAAAAACATTGAACTACTGTAAGTCGGAAAGAAAAATAGACTAACACGAATTTGCATTTGCCATGTTACATATAAATACGGAAAAAATGAATAGCGATTGATCTGTGTTAGTAAGGCCAGCAAGAGCTTATTTTTTTATTTTTAATGAGCAGCACGAGCGTTCTGAATAGTAATTAATTTAGTATCCACAAAGTAACTGTTACACGAGGGGTAATTGTATGTTCCATTGAAACAAGAGTTTTTATGCAATAAAGTATCGTACAGCGTATGCAACGGTATATTTCCATGCTCCCGAAAGTTCCCTCGATTTTGCCAACCTAAAATATTTAGTTACCAATCATAGTTTCCGACGTTGGAACGAACTGGTGTGTTTTCGCTTTGAAAAGCTATTATTAAATTAAAGTGGAGCTGCACTGAATTTATGAAACTGAAAATTGTGTTCTGTAATTATTTTAAATAAAGTGATTATTAAATTTATAGCATGGTTACTAATGCCATGCCTTAATTAAACCAAAAAGAATAAAGCTTGGGAAAAAACATACGGACAAAATAGGGGTAATAATAATTTGGGTTAATACATCAAATCTTATTAATTTATGCTAATAACAATATAGTGCAGTGTAATTCTGTTTTCGGTCACACTCAAGTTGAAGATAAGAAAAAAAGACACAAGAAAATTAAAAACTCTCGAAATTATGTTTCAACGCAGTAAATACAAAGTGAGTTTATTTATACATAATGTTTTCTTATTTAATGCACTTTCTTAAAACATTTGTTTTTTCTACTTTGTCGACTGGACAGAGTGTCTCAGGGTATTATTCTAGTTTTTTACTTGATAATGCCTGGAGTTATTTTCTGCAAAAGTCAGTGACTACTTTTGTAAGTAATTTTCATTCCTTGTTATATAAAAGGAGCAACTTGTATATGCATTCAAATGTTTATCCAAATTGTTGGAGCTGCTTTGTATTTAGTTCTGGTAGGTACTTATTTTAACGTTTTGCACAAAACTTTGATATCATATTACATTACTAGCATTGTTAAACATGTCAGGTACAGCTATTTCATAAATAATTATTAGTATAAATGCTGCTACCAACTATTATTTATGAAATTGTTAGTGTCTTGTATAAGCTGTGATTGTTTTCATCACTAACTCGTTATGTCCTGATAAATTGTTAAGAAAGATTTAGCATAAACTATGCATAAGCAATGGCCAATGCCCATTCGACATTCAAGAAGGTACCTGTATGTATCCATCATAACATGTCGGTACTAACTGTAAGAGTGTCTACTGTTTTATTGTCTATAAGCAGGTGAGCGTCACACGACGTCCCATCATTATCTCCGGAAGATTTGGATTACCCAATGCAATGCAATCTATAACACTATACGGTTATTCACTAATTATATTGGCCAGTTTCATTTCACAGCTTGGAGGGATTACGCGGTCGTGTTCAGGAAGCTGCTTAGAAGAGCATTTAGTAGAAGATGTAGGGTTTCTATCAGAGTTAGTGTTAGACAATTGACTAATTACTATCAAATTCGAGCACCTGCTACAAAATTAATTTTGATTATGTACAATTTAATGTTTTATTTCATACAATTTATTTACGAGATTTCTTCCGAATTTACTCTTTTTGCATCTTACTATCATAATCAAAGTATTTTTACGGTAAATAAAATTATGTATTTATGCCATTTTGTAAACTGTATTAACTGCGTATATTTTAAAAATAGTTGACCACTTAAGTCTTCAAACTTTGTCTAAATAATGTTTTTTTTTTATCAAATTTTATGTTAAAAGATGAAATTGATAATTAAAAAAAAATTAAAATCGGTACCTATATAATTTACTGCATACGTATTAGGAATGTTAGTGAGGAATAAGATTACACCAAAAAAGTAACAAATATATTCATTAAAAATATTTATGCAAAATGCACCGTCTTTATTTGTATAAAGATAAATGCTACCGATAAAACCAAAGTATTTAACAATTTCGTAAGTAGTTGCTTTCAGTCGAAAGTACTTAAAATTAAGTTTAAAGACTCTATCGATTCTATTCATTGCTTCTCGGAATACTCGCTCGATGGAAGGAAATAACAGATCGGAGAGGGTTGAATCGCTTCACCCTGTTAAGAATTTCTACTTCATTTATTTAAACTGTAAATGTAATTACTCCGACGATCGCAATTGGATCAGTATTGAATAGGATTATAGATTAAGGGCGTATTCACGGTAGAACGATGTCCAGTTTCAGGCTCCCGTCGTTGCACAGGTTTCGAATAAAACTCCAGTCGAGCCACGCGATGCGGACAATCCGCTTTTACGCTGTGCGTTATCAACAACTTTCAGCTTGCATAGGCGGTGAGCAGATTATAGCACGCCGTTGGGCCGCACTCAGTTTTCGCATAAATGTACCTTCTCTTGTAATTGCGCCGCCACAGTCTGTCGACAAATCCCCCAAAGAATCCTTCATGGTCTAAAACATATCCTCATTGAGAACCGAAATAATTTTAATGTCATTTTTAATTAAAATATTTCATAATAATTTTTTTACATGCATTTGTCGTTGCCGTCTCAGCGTCCGAGATTTAAATTTGTTATATTTCAAAATAAATATATTAAGAATAAGTACTTTAACCAGAATATGCATCAAGTAAAAATGACGCTACAATCTAAAAGTGTAGCTTTGATTGTTTAATAGCATTAAACTACTAGTTTTCTAGAAGCAGCTTTCTTTTACTTTGTTCACGTTCAGCGCGGATATTAAATTTAATGATGTTAGACCGACCGATATATGAGTTGTTTACTATAAAGCAGTCCGTCGGAACTTTTCATAGCAAATTTGTTCTTATATTAAAATCGAACGTTATTATATTAAAATTATCACAAAATGAATTGTGCCCATTTATTGTCACAGTAATAAAGTAATTGGAGTCGATGTTGTAAAAAGTTGAGAAGTTGAAGAACAATAAAATATTTATATAAATTTCGAAAATACCATTACATAAAGGAAATTATTCACATATACGAGTACTAATATTATTTATTTCGTTGACGGATTAACTGAGAATAATATAATAATGCGAGTATTATCATGTTTTAATTGAAAAAAAAAAATTGACTACGACATTTTGTATAACCTCCTCCTAGATAAAAGACTATATCCTACAGTGTAAAATTCATTTATTGCTCGACAAACTATGCTAGTTCACAATGAACTCCGTAACCATTTATTTTATCGATCTAAATGAAATTATGTATACTGCGAGTAATTTAGTCCAGTTAGAGATAAATTTAATCCTGATTATTTTTCTTATTTGAACATTTTTATGCTAATTAAATATTTAAGGTTCCATAAGTTTCTAAACATATCGCAGCATAAGTTAGTTTATTGACACAATGCACTTGTCATTTTTATTATCGAGTATAACTTACATTTAATAAAAAATAAAATAGGTCGGTGTTTCAATTTGCCAATGAATTTCGAATGCATTGAAATCAAAATGAACAGCGCGCATTGTCAATTCCGCGGTTAACTGGATGTTAATTGTGATAATAACCATTACCATACATAATATGAACAAAGTGCCACTGAAATTCCAACATGGTTGAATAACGTTTATATAATTAACATTGGAATCTTTCTATTCAGTTACAATACTATTTTGTTATTTTGAAAAGAGCAACAGTTGTCGCTTTATGTATCCTGTTCACGTATTGAAACGTGTAGTTAAGGATTAGAGGCTTAGACGCTTCTTATAAAAGACTCTAGGAAATACACGTGCTACATTCTTACCGTTATTCCATAAACAGTTCATGTAAAATATACGAAAACTATTTTAAACTCGTGAAAAGAATATGTTTCATGCAAAATAACGACAATATTTCAAGGAATAAATAAAATATTTCCGTCTTTCCGCAAAATCTACCGTCTACGAGTGTTTTTAAGCCTGAAAGGAGAAATATTGCTATTTTTACTTTAATTTACTATTTAATTATTGAAACTCCTGATTGAGAAAAACTAACTAACTAAAGGACCGACACAAAATAATTTTTCTTTCAAATATGAATTAGCAAATAGAAATAAAATAAGAAATTAGAAATAAGCTTATAATAATTTTTTAAGATACTGTTAGCTCGATATTCTATTTCTCATATATCATATTATTTATTGGCCATTTTTAATATGAAATAGTTTTTATACACTTTTACAAATATCTTGTTCATAAACACATTGTATCATCGTCAAGTAATATGACGGATTTCCCCGAAACGAACTAATACTCTTCGTACCAGTTCGACTGCTACTTCAACATTTTGGTAGTTTCCAATTTCAAAATATAGTTAACCAATCCGTGTCGGCTTCACTCGGGTCAGAAAGAAAAATAAAAAAAATATGTAGCTTAGATTAATCGCTGACCGAGTAACTTTTCATAAATGTGTAATGGAATACTTCTTTTTACAATATGATATCCAAGAATTTATAACAGTTTGCATAAAACAAGTGTTTTTGACAATGCTTTTGGCCCTTTATAAGAATAGCGAGGTACGTGTTATCAGAAGTTAGCGAAGTCTTTTCATCTAAACTGGCACAGAATTAGAAAGTTCATAAGGCTTAGGACTTAAAGCGCAGTCGCATCACCACAAATACTAAGGCTTGACGTATTTAAGTCTCGTATAAATCATTAGTCTCTTAATAGTGAATAAAGGTAAATAAATATAAAAAAAAGTCATGGGTATACTCTGATTGTGGCTGTATATGGCAAAACATATGGTCTGTCATTTAATGGTCACTTTATCTACTCGGGTGAAGATCTAAAGTATCAGAACACCGTGAATATCGGGCATTATCTTCATATAGTAACTTTCATAGATGCTACGCTGTAGGTCCAATCGACCGTGCCATGCAACCAGCCGAACGGAATTCGATCTTTATTCATGCGTTTGAATTTCAGAACCTTCATTACCTATATTTTGCGTGTTTTAGTAAATTTTAGTTAGGTAAAATTTCGGACAAAGGACTAAATTTGTTTAGACTAAACCAAATTATGTCAGATATATTATTCATCTTTTATTATAAAATATAAGAAAAAATGTAACAAAAGCTCATTTGCTCATGTAACTTTAAAGAAAAAGATACGGCGGGAAAACTAAAGAGATTTCTAAAACTATTTTTCCATACGTCTTCATATTTATTATTGTATTGTGAAATGTAGTAAACAGATGGCGAGTCCGTATCACTACTTGTAGTAAAACAAAAAAATCTAAGATCTTTTAACCTGTGATTTAATCTTTAAAAATAATTTCCTACTTTGTACCTTAATATGCAGCCAATAAAGTGATGTAAGGTCATGACAATAACCATGACGGACGTATGTAAAATTTATTGCAAAATTTACACACTTAATGTTGAGGAGAAGCGGGGAATCTTAATGTTTTCTATTATTTGTGTTATGAATACCGTATCTTAGCTTTATTAAAATATTCTTATATAACCTTCATAACAATTTACAAAAATTATGGTAGAATTTCGACTACTTGACGATCTCTAAAAAGATTTAATACAGACGCATCCAACCGTAAAGCCAACGACCACCTGAATCGACTTCCCGTAATACTGGACCTGGGGTCGTCGTCGACACTTATGAATATGTACTCGACAAAACTGAAGCTGACGTTGCGCTTGCAACTCGACTACTTGCATGTTGCATGTAAAATCTTGGCTTAAATTCAATGTTGGCTAGCACATTCAATTTATTCGCCGTGCAACGTTCGCACACAACACACGTTTTTTATTAATTCCGAACGAGCGCTGTCGATGCGTATTTCGCGCCATCGCCGGTCGCTAATAGTCAGAATTGATATTTTAAAAAATGCAAAATGAAAATCATTCGATAAGTTTATTAAAATTTAAATTAAAAAAATATGTATGACACTATAGGGGATTAAGCAATCTCCTATAGTAATCGTCAATAAAAAAATTATTAACAGGGATATATACGTGCATGCGTTTATAGCTATAACCTAATTGATGCTATTATTTTTCACAAACAATTATGAGACTAACTTGTAGCGTTGTCTATTTATAGTAAATTAGTGGACGAAACTTTTCGCATATCGCTCAGCTAATTGAATCAAGTATAGGAAGTTGTGGATGCGTGAGTGCCTTGGTAATTGCACCGTCGCGTACAAACTGCACTTGTTACAGCGAGTTGTCGCAACTTGACTCGCAAACTAAAATTAGGAGACAGCAAGTAATTTCAGTCATCATTTTTTCCCTTATATTCAAATGTTATATATATTATTCATTTGACTTATATTTTTAACTGCCTCGGTGGCGCAGTATTATCACGTATTAAATATACGGTACGGCTGCAACGATGGGGTCCCGAATTCGAATCCCGGGTCGAGTAAAAGTGATATTTGGGTTTATTCTACTTAATATCAGCCCGGAGTTTGAAATTTGTGCCCGATACGGCGATAGGCACATGATGGTACGGAAAACATACGGCGAAATGTGGGTGCACTAGAATTGCATTTCTGTCTCTTCAGATAATACAGAAGTGAGATATGTTTTTATTTATTTATTTTTATTTATTATGTGGCTCTATTATATCAAGTGTAAAGCCTACATATTGAAAATATTCATAGATTTCTGCATTAATAAAAGTATGTGGATTAAATAAGATATTTGACATTCGTGCCTTTAGGACTGTATGCAAGCGTTGTAAGGAAATTACAAACAACTTTCAGTCCCTCGTTATATTCTTCTGGATTAATTTCGTTGCAGGCCCCAAGATAAAAGTAGTTTGCTCCCCAGACGGCTTGAATTCATAACTCAGTGTCAACAAAAACCCCGCGCTATTGATCCTAGTTAAGAATAGTTGCAGCGGTGAGAATGCGAGATGGGCTGAGCTTTATTTGCAAAAGATTTTGTTCATTGAATAAAATGTTTGGGTGCGGATCCTAATGGAGACAGGACTTTTCAATTTTTGGGGAGAACGTACAGATGTAGCAAGCAAGGTTTGAAGATGTTAAATTAATGTGAAATATTTTTCGAAGATAAATAAAGAGAAATGTGTTAAAACTTTCGAAACATGGTCGTTGGATCATTTGATTATTGTCGTGAATTATTTTAGTTGAGACGTAACTTAGTAAGAAACTGTTAAAAAATATTAGCAAATTACGTTTAATCTTATTAGATGTTATATAAAAGCAATAAGAAAAAAATTGTCAAAACAATCAATGTCATGGATTTACTTAAGTTTTACCAGACCAACATTTGTTGTGCGATAAAGCATGACCTATTATGAGAAAACGCCTTTTTAAATTAATATAGGGTAAACGTTTAGAAAAATTCTTCTTCATACTTAACCCAATCGACTAATTATTCTGAAAAAATGTAGACAAATTTTTAGGAATACATAAAACTAAATAAAGATTTACGAAAGCAAGTGATAATAGTGACTGTTGATAATATACGGGACTAGTGAAATATAATTAAACCTAATAATGTCCACAGTTCGTTTGACGTAAAGTAGTTTAAGAAAATTAAGTACTTATATTTGTTTTTTTCCTATTCCTTGTAGAATTTATCAAAATGTACAAGATTAGACTTTCATCAAATCTTACAACGATCGCAATTCCTTTGTCTTCGTAGAGTCTCGTATCGTATTCGTTCAAACGCAATTACAGAATGAATCTTTTTTAATTTTGAATAAATTGCCAGAGTTTTAGTAGAATGTTTTTAAATACGAGACGATAGGACAAAAGGCTAAATGAGAAAGCTTACATCAAAGTAAATGCTTCAGGCGAATAAATACATTCTGCGTAGCAGCCGCCATACGACGCAGCTGTATAATAGAAGTCAGTACCCATTGTAAGATAACGTTATACAAGTATGTTAACCGATATAAGTGGAGATACACTAAACCTTTGTAGTGCACTCGTTCACACAGACATTTACATTCACAATTGAATAAAAGTGGGCACCAAAGCGCGGAGATACCTTCACAAACAGGACATGGTACAAATAGAAATACAATGTGTTTATTTATTCCTTTCAGTTGTGGGGATTGCATACGGCAGCTGACATTCCCGCTCGAACCACAAATTGATTTTTTCACCGTAATAGCTATTTTATTTTCACAATAACAGTGCAAGCGCGCGGTCGCTTTTGCGGTGGTCTAGCTATTTTCTCCTGTCTGCCAGTTTGTATTGACAGCAAGTCAGTTGATAACTAAAACATGTCTATTTACAGATTTGTTTGAAGATTTTTTATTGAAAAATTGCCTCAAATTAATTAGTAAATATATACGTTTACATTTATATATATTCAATCTACTATTATTCTATGACCTTCCTTCGATAACCTTTCAAGGGTTTCTTATAGAGGACTTGATAAAATTAACATAAACATACTTTAAGAAACGAAGGACATTTTATTTTTTACTCGTTTAGAATAATGGACCGGGCGTCGCGTCGGACATTAACGAACATTTTAGCATATTTAATATAGCAAGTAACACTCGAGTAAAGATAAAACCCATTTTAAATGTTCAAAAATATTAAAATAATTTTGAATCAATCGTTGATGTAATTCTTATTTTTATACGTTATATTAAATGAATTCGAGAACACTGAATGGACTTTAAAATTATTTCTCAAGCAGGTTTGTCAGTAACTAACCAGGACCTTTTTGATTCATCTATCAACCTAGGTAAAGCCGGCCAATTTTCTAGTTGTAATTAATAAGGTAAAACCGATGTAAAAGTTTCGCTGAGTATCTATTGAAAAAATAATTGAGAGTGTAACGTGGATACAATATTGAATTGATGGAGAAAATAAATTGCTTTTATCTATTTCTGGGTTCTCCCTTCTCACTCCTTTTAATACCAGCTTAGTTCAGCTAAGATTAATAAAAAGAGGAAAACCTTCCTTAGTATTTGTATTCGATAAATATTACTTTGTTTTATTTTTGTTTTCGAATTGAAAACTAATATACTATAAAGCGTGCGTATGTGGATGCACGCATTCACTGCAAAATTTCGATGGAAAATTGCTGTTTTACAAATAGATGTAACGAACAGAGCCAAGCGCACAGAGTTGAAGAGCCAATGCTATGAACCGATTTATATTACCCTCTAAGGGCTCTTAACACGACAAACAATAAATGAAATTATTAAATAAAAAAAGTTCTTGAAACTACGCATTGTTAAAAGAATTAAAATAATGGCATTGTCCACAAGTTCGATGCTCAACAATTGATATAATAATCCCCGATTGCTTCAGTTTCATTTTATTTAATAATATATAGTAGGTTGTCGAGAAGGGGGGAAAGCCTCTCCCCATATATCGAACCTATGAAACGAAGGGGACATTCCACCAAACTCAAATTGAATTTAATATTTGCATCTTTAAAATGTACTAGCGGTTTCCGTCTTTCATGTAGGAATGTATATTTAAGCAAACCTGTAAAGGTTTTCAATGCTGTATTTTTAAAACGACGGAAAGTAAATAAAATGGAATAAAAAGCGCTTTTTAGATTTTTTTTTTCATTGAGAAAAGAGGTAAGTAGAGAAATGAATATCAAAGGAATTGAATGATTTTAATATGTGTTTAAGTACAAAAATAACATTTAGCGAGTACATAAATTTCGTAAATCTTTAAAATATTTGTTAAAGGAGATATCTGATAACTTCTTTTCTAAATTTTATTAAGATCGTAACCAAAACTGATTTTTTGAGCATAAACTGCTCAGTCCTGAAACAGCTTTCTCGCTTTCTCTAAATTCATATATCAGTCCTGCGTTCGATTAACATATTAAATTCACTGTGAGTAATCTCTTGTTAATCAAGACTACTGATTGCATATTACCATCCATTGGTTATAGACATACATCGGACGTCTTCCAGCGTCCGTTCATAATTAGATTATATCGCCACTTGATGCCCAGTAGGAATGTAGCGAAGTAGCATCGTATATATGATTCATATGTAAAGTTGTATTGGAACCATTAATTTACGATTTGAGAGAATCTTTACTTCCTTAATATGAAAATTAAAAAGTCTTTTACTTAAGGAAACTTAATAACTATATCATAAAAATTGCGCAGGGCGTACATTTTTGGTTTGGTTTTTAAAATAAATTTGGGTAAAATACAAATCAATTACAAATACAAAGACCATGAATAGGAGTTTGGTTAACACCACGGATATACAAGTAGTAACGAGCGTAACTAGATGCGGCATATTATAAGCGTCTATTAATTTTATAAATTTAGATATCAATAATTTACATTGTTTTAAAAATTTACACTCTAATATTGAATTTTCGTTCCGTATTAATGATAAATCACACTTGTGCTCTACGAACGAACTTTTAGCTGTATGTTTCTGTAATGGCGGCGCCACACTAGGTAGGAATAAATCCTGCATATTGCTGCCTGGGACAACTCTCAATTGTTTGACCAGTGCCACTGTTGAGGGAGGGACTCGTTTTATTTCTAGAGGCATGGTACTTAGTGCTCGCATTGCCGATTTATAACGCCGAACACTACAACGCCGATGGTTGTCGGAATTGCTGCCATAAAAGTATTGCTTAATCCGCTACATCTGCAACGCGGCTATCCGCTTTCTTTGTAAGCCGACGCGTCCTTTGACGTTTTCTCGATATTCTGCCCGTTGGGTGAAATAAATAACAAACGCCATCAAATATACTTAATTAGGCGTTGTTCAACATGAATTCGCTTTAATTTTTACATCAGAAATTCGATGTATGCGCCGGCTTATTGCGTGTAGGGAACACCTATTGGGTCGGCGGAGACACAAATATTTGCGCTTAGATTTCTTTGCCAATAGTTTCCGTCCAATGATCAGTGGCGAGACTATCAACATATCGGGGCACAAATTTCAGACTCCGGGCTGATATTGAATTGAATAACTCAATAAGACTTTACCCGACCTTGGATTTAAACCCGAGATCTCAGTAATGAAACCGTACCGTAATAAAATTGCACTTCCGAGGTTGTTTTATGTTTTTTGTTATGATAGAAATAAAAAAAATTAATATAAAAATTAAACAGTACCTGTATTAAGTATTTAATACAATCTTCTAAATGCGATACAGTTTCTAAACGTTAATTATTAGTTATATTGGATTTTCATTTTATTATCATTCATGAAACTAGCGCATGGACATCGATTCTTTTCGGGATGCTATGTCAGACTTGTTTTATTATACATTAAAATAGTAAACAGACAAGACTCAAATAAAATATTTATGTGAACAAAAGCAATAATAAAAACAATACTTTATAGTTAGGCTGGCATTCAACCGTATGCAATTTATTACCGGTACAGTCGCGACCGCAAACTCCAATTGTTAATTTAATGAAAAGCGTAGCAAACAGGAATAATGGAGTTTTGTTACATTTCTGATTACTGATGCCGTAGCCCAGCGAATTCGTATAAATATAAAGCAAGTAATGCATATTTCCTTATCTGGGAAACGGTTCTAACGATTAAGATAAAATCTTAAGTATTCAGAAAAACATTGCATTTAAATTAATTCGGATCCCGGGCGACATCGCTATGCCGTTCCATGAGTCAGAGCTCTAAATGCAAAAACATACATAAAATGTATATCTGGACATCTATGCATGATAGGTGTTAGTTAAAATATTTGGATCGCCTATGTTTTATGCTTTGGCCTATAAAACTAAAGTAAAGTTATTTTCCTCACGAGAACTAAGTTATAAAAGCAGTGGTTGAAGTTGAATTAGAGCAACTCATGTCACCTGGAGCCAGTAATATCGAGCTATGAGTTTGCTATGAATAGACTTAAATTACATTTAATCGAAGTAAATGACTTTACCATAATGAAGTTTCCCGTCTAGTCCCCGGGATCAAATGGACTGCAAATGTTTAAGTAAGATTGCAACACGATTATCCATCGTCTATAGAGTAACCGACATGGGACAGACACTGATGTATAACGAGCAATTACCCTGGTTGGATGAACCACTAAATTGCTTTAAGATCAACATCGCTTGCATCGATTACACTATGTCGTTCAATAAGTGCTTAGATTGAAATAATAACAATACTTATAATAATAATATAATATATAATTAATATTGTAATAATTAATAATATTATAATGTAATAATACGAGGGTTTGGTTATCAAGTGCTCAGACGTAAACATCTTTTTATATTATTGTATATTACATTTTAACGATAGTTACTTTCTCTCATCGTATGTTAGTTAAGTACGCGGTTAGCGCTGACAGAATCATTCAAAATCTATATAATCTCTACTTAGTAACATATTTACAAGAATTGCTGTCTTTATATCATAAAATAAAATAATTTAAACTTAATGATTTCGTTGTTATTTCTGGACGTTCCCATCAGAGCTGTCTACGGATTAATATGAAATAAAAAAAGAGCTTGCACTGCTTTTACGATTCAAACCGCAGGAAAATTCGCAAATGCTGTTGAGGGATTAAGAACCATAACATCTGGAATTATAGGCATACAAGCTGCAACAAGTCATAAAAGTATCGGAGGGATTTTAAGATAATTGTGGAAAATGGACAATGGCGTATTGTGTGTCTGTGTTATTCTCGAATCAATTAACGTAATTACGACCCGACAAGTCATATCGATAACCACATTTATAACCTCTTTGCTCTTTCTTCTACATACGTATAAAATTAAGCGGTAGGTGTTGAACTATTGGACTTGATCCCACGGTAAATTTTATGTAATATTTGTTTGATTTCCGTATTTGTTTAAGGCGTTCCACTCAGCAGTTATAATGATCGAATATCTAAGTGACAACTTACGTCTGAAGCTTTTTGTTCATGAAAGAATAAACGATAATATTTATTAAGCAACAACCCGATGGGTCACAAATGTATTACCAATATTTTTGTGGATATAAAGAGAAGGTAATGCAATTATCGACACAAATTATTTAATTACTACATACATATATAAATTACGGCCAAAAATTAACTTACGATTCACCTCTTTAAAATGTGAATTGTTGTTACTGTTTTATGCATCTTAATTACATTCAACGATGTAAGTAAGAAAATAAATTACAAGTCATTTTACATTTTTTTTTAATATAATAACAATGATATTTATAAAACCGTTAAGTTGTAATGTAAACATTTCGTAAGAACATGAAGTACGAACAAGTCTTTTAAAGAAAAATTGAAAAGTATTTCTTGACCAACCTCTTAAGTGTGGAATAAGCAATAAAATGTTGTAGTTTTCTGTAATATCGTGTTCTGCTGAAGAAGATAATTATCTTGGGAGCAAATTTGAGCTCAGCTGAAAACTCAATTGAGTTCAGCAACAGAAAGTAAAATTATACTCACCTATTTCTATCAAGTTACTAGTATATGATTATTTGAAATTGACTAACGGTGTCGCGTTTACGGTAACATTTCGCCAAAATAAATTTCTGGGGAAAATTGAATGAAATAAGATTATAAACGTTTGTATGAATTGAAATTTCAAACTGTATGGAGATAAATTAATATTTACCAGCAGTTTACTATCAATTGCATTTAATTTCGACGCGATTCAATTACAAACTAGTACTAAATTTTCTTGTTATTATGTGTTCATTAACGTAGTTTCAGCAATTTATTATTAATGATAATTTTTCAAACAAATAGATATGTTATGAATATTGCACAACAAATCATTTAAAGCTTACCTCTCTCGATCGATATGTACTTTGTTTTCTTAAAAAAAAACTAAACATTTTTCTTAGAAATATTGTAACAACAACTAGGTAATCAATTAGTCCGAGTCGCTTACAACGCGCCTGTACAAAATTTTTGAAGCGTATATATTCATGTGAGCACTGGGCAATTGAGTCGTTCTCACGTTCCATAATCCGATGCGATGCACCCTCGCAAATAGGATGCGAGAATACATTTAGATGTAGTTTCACGATCGCATAGCACTGGCAATATTATTATGTAGTCAGTCCTACGACAGTAATACAATCTTGTCTTTGTAACATATTCCTATTATACGACCGTCAAGCCAACTGTCAAAGTCAGTGATATGGGATACGCTCGCTTACTATTAAAGGACTGTATTCTCAACATATTGAATACAACTTTGCCTTTGTGACAATAATTTTATCAACAAATCAGTAGTCTATCAATTTGTTTAACACCAGAGACAGGATTCAATTACCCGTTGAAAGTAAAATAGTGATTGATATTCGTTTGATGAGTGATTGTGCGTAGTGTTAGATTTTATTGGGCTCTACAAATACCTAACATTCCTGTCCTACAAGAAATTATGAGGAAGATAGTAAAATTCCTCGAGTCTATTTTAACACAGTCTATACTTTAAATAAAGTAACTCATGGTTAACGCGTAGTACAATCTCATTAAGTGTAAGCGCTGCTATCGTACTTAATTGGAATGTCAGGAACACCGAAAAGTTCTTAAAATACGTTGTGAAACGGCACCTGCACTCACATCTCCGCCTGGCGACAAATAATTTACTCCAAACTGAATTCACTGCAAGACCAACAATGCACATTATAAAGCAAATAAATTTACAAGTATTCCTGAATAATAATGCGGAACCGGATCATTTAAACGACAATACACAGAAGTACGTTTGATCCATTGTTTTTCAATATGCGACGCCCATGACACTTCTACTATTTATTCCCTCCGATTTCAAAAGAACAATTTTACTATAGAAAGACAAATAACGCTTCGACAGTACCACGTAAAAATATCGTATATAAAGTGTGGCGACGACTTTCGACGACTTTTCAAGAGTAACGAATAACATTATAACTGATTTTTCATGGCATTATCCCCTTTTTTAACTTTATAAATATCTATGAATATATTGATTACAAATTTCAATCTAAGCCATTCGAGTAGTCTGCACTATTTAAAAACTATGTTTCACTTTTAAATAATATATTAGAGAAATATTTCGCACGTAGATGACTTTAGATCGGATAATTCTTTCAAGCGCTAATTATATTTTGCCTTCTGAGTACAAGCAAAGTAATGTTTTGTGACCTAACTATGGTAATAAACCTGACTTTCAGTTTCTAAATAAAAACAGACAGACTTCTATAAACTAGTACAAACAGCATTAGATAACTTCTATTCACTATCTCAGTTAAGTGCGTGAGGCTATGGGCACGTACTGCGAAGTGACAAGTAAAGGCAATAAATTTGTTACTTCAAAAAAAAATTACTTCTGCGTAGAAACTAATCCAGCGCTCGCAGCGCAACAGCTAAGTAGTTTAAACGCAAAGCTTTATAAAAACAAATCCATTTTCCTCTAAATATAAATATGATGCAACAGATTTAAGCGCTTTGAAATGTAAAACAACACATCATTTTTTCATTTTTATATTTGAAACGACTTTACCTTTAGATGCGAAACCATGAGGTTCTAGTAAATTATACAAAAAATTTACTCGAGTCGTGGTGTACGTGTAAAATGTGTTTTCCTGTTAGAAAATTCTAGCTGAATATTTTACGTGGCATTTTTGCCGATAAAAAAGCATAGATTTTAAACCGATAAATGGCTTATCCCTGGCGGAATATGTTAGCGTGAAAAAAGTGAACTGCGAACTCTAAGTTCGCCGGATTTAGCCCCAGGCTTACAATCAACCGGCGTGGAGTTAATGAGAATAACGTCCTATATTCAGTACTGCATTTAAAGGTTACACATCGTTACCATTTCATGTAGGAACTGCCTAACAAAAGGATTTTGATAGATTTTTTAAACTTTGTCTACCGTCTGTGTTCCAACGTAATTAGTACAAGCGCAAGTTTTGTATCGATCACCTTGATACGGACAAGCTGAAATTAGGATCAGTGATGAAGGAATCTAAATCCGATAACAACCTGCCGGACCTCTAAACCTTGTAACCCCCCGTAACACCCCGATTGAATTAGTACAGAAAAAGCAATAAGTAATTATTTCCATATACGTACATATTACGCGTGTACTTGAATCTATCTAATTGTAGATCAAGTTTGTTCAATTTCTTTGTTGGAAAATTTTGGAATCATAGCTGAAATATTTAAAAAAAATTGTATTATCCCTACATACTATACGTACTACTTAGCATGGCAACAGCGTGACCATGACAACCGAATCGTGGAATTTTGCAATTCTGCCGAATCAATTTTTTTCTGGACAAAAGATATTCTGATTTCTTGTCTTTACAAAGAGTAAATTTACATGTTGATCGGTTGAATAGTAAAAGTAAAAACAACCAACAATCTAACATTCGTAGGTGTCACAACGGTTTCTAGAGGGAACTAAATGTTTTATTGTATTTAAATAATGAAATAACATTGATAAATAAACTGTTTTTTATTAAACATAAAATTTTAACATTTTCACATTATTTTTAATTTAAACTTCTACATTTACGTAACGAAGAAATAGCTTCGATTTCATTACATCCATATTTTAAAAGTGAGCCAATTAGTTGACTAAATAAGAATTTTTCATTTGCTCTTACTGTTTCGAGATGAGACTAACATTCTCGTTATTAGCACGATTGTTTTTGTACGTTTTGGAAAAGACAAATAATGAATAAACAAAGTAAAAAAATTATTAATGTAAAAAGAATAATGATTCTAAAGCGAATGTCTGTGAAGTTTTTTGAACCCAAGTTTTACGTATATCAAAAATAGGTACAACTTTCTGTATTTTCATCTCATGACTTTAAAAATGTGCTTCTATTACGTATTTTTGTTTTTCCAAAATCCATTCCCATCCATGACGAGTATAAAATAAGGTTTTACATTCGCTGCAATTGTACAAAGCTTGCGGTCTACTTCTGGTTTAAATCAGTTCAAGTCATTAGTATATAATACAACGCATATACAGGTAAATACGGTTTATTAATATAATAAATAGGTATAGTGCCTATCTAAAGATGGCGTAAATTGTGATTCTTAATTGATATATTTCATGAATAAATCTCAAGTCTAACCACAAACAATTAAAAATAAAAGAAAATTATACAAAGTCTTTCTATCTGAATACGTAATCTACCTACATTTTTTTACAAGTAGAACCACAAAGGGTTACTTCAACTCACTTTATTGGGTTGCCTTTAAAGAAGAAACGCGAAAAACGTAATTGGATAAAAATACGCTTGCTGTAAACGGAAAATATGAGAGTTTTCTTTTGCATTATAATTAAATAGGGAGATATTGTTTTTTAAGCTTAACAAGTCAAATACGTTTCCAAGTCCAGTTAGACTTATTTATAAGAATAATTAAGACCTTGCAGAGCTAGGAAGAGGAGCGGCCAATTAATTTCGCGCGCTTTGTCAAATCATTTGAGTCTATGTATATGTGTGTATATTTATATATAGACTCAAATGATTTTTAACTTTTTTTATTTATTTTCGAAGTAGTTTCCAATTTGAGCGTCTATCAAAAATTGTTACAATTTAAAATGTTTGAGGAATAAAATTTCAAATCGCATAAAATATTCCAATATCCAAATCAAATTCTAACCAAACTGAATCTATACACGATCATTTATTTAGTAACGTTTGTTAATTGTAAACAGTTTACGAATAAATCAATTTTGTGCTATAGTTGACTTTAAAGGCAAAACCTAATTGCCTATAAGCGAAGTCACGTTGCATTATGGGAGAACCTAGCGCCGTCCTGTAATTTTAAAGTAACCGAATGAGGCACAAGTTTTAAACCTCTATTAAAATAGTACATTAGAGCTTATTATTTAATAAAATATAGATAAACGAAGACAACTGGGGTGAAATACATAAACAAAATAAGTAATGCAACAATGTTATAAACATTTAATAAATACGTACAACGAAACATCAGTTTATAAATTAATCAAAATCTGAAATTCTAAATGGGCAAATATAATGCATGAAAAGAATAAATTATGTAATTAATTATATACTATGTTTAGTATAATTATGATTATTCACGGTTGTATTAAACAGCAATATTATATTTGTACATCTGACGTGGCAACCAACCAGTCCATTCATTTCATATATTTTCTAAAGAGTACCTCTGCCGCCACACATAATGTCATTTTGATCCATCGTGTAAGCATTCACGAGACCGGTCTCCAATTATATCACGTTTCTAGGGGCTTTATAAAAAATCTTAATCCAGATGTCCTTTGCAAATGAATACGGAGGCGTATTCATATCTTAATATGATGATAAATATATTTTATATTCACGCTTCCACTAAAACTCGAAACAAGAATAATTGCATAAAAGAATAAAATTCGTTTACTGGTAAGCATGTTTTAACGCTTCCTTAATTCGCTTCCGAGCTCGGTCGTCTGTCTTTAATGGCTTCTCCTATTTCATTTATTAAACATTTCGTTCGTAAAACAATCAAGTAGAGACATGCATTAGAACAATCGGTAGATAAAAAAATTATCAACACAGTCAGTATGAAGTGTTGACGTGCCGCTAGGTATAACCATCGCAAGTGTGAAACTCACTCGTCGGTTAATTAACAAGCGCCCCGCAATTGAAGACTGATGACGTCACTAAATTAAAGTTGCGAAGGTATAAACCTTAGGACAAGTCTCAAAAATAAATATTATAATTACGATCAAACTAATCTATTATATAACTGCATAAATAACGCCAAACCAAAGCAAATTCGTTCAATACCCAGCTTCGCTCGAATAGATAAATAAAAAATACAACCTAGTTTACTCACTGATACCAGAGCTTTCTATTAGTAAAATAAATATTTTGGAAAGAATAATAAAAAAAAAAACAATTATAAAAGTTATTCAATTTTCGAGTTCATCGGAAACAATTAATCAGATCATTTCTGTTTATAATATTTATGTCGAAATAAATATTAAATCATAATTTAATCTGACCTTATACAAAATGAATGAATATAGAAGTTGTATGAACTGTGTATATCTAAGAAATAAGAACATATTGCTACCTCGGCACTACGCCGTGAAAAATAATCTTTGCAATTACATTTCCTTGTATATTATCAAATTCGCTCTTCTACTAATGTTTACTACAACTGCTATTTTTATTCAATTTTTCGAAAAGTACTATCTAATGAAATGAATAAAAATTACATCTTAAATTATAAGCAGTGGAAAGATGTAACGTTTTTTAGTTTGAAGCTTATAAAACGGAAAATTTATATAGCACAACGCATACCACAGACATGCGAACATAGAACTAATCTGCACAGAAAAATCCATGCATATATTTATTAGTTCGAATCCCATCCAAACAGAACGCAATGCATATTTTAAGTCGCGATCGATTGCTTGTTATAAATTTAAAAGTTTTTTTTTTAAAATCACTTTACTTTTAGGAATTGTTAATTTTTTCCTATTCACGACTTTATCGCACCAACTGCACGTGAAATGTACGTAACGAAAAATCAATTTCGAATGCTAGCTGTGTTGAGGATTTCATTTGATGATGAACCGAACACTATACTTGATATTTCGCAATGATTTCAGGTATGTATAACTTATCAGATAATTTATAACATTTTTATTCAAATCCAATTAAGCTTAATCATGTCTTAGATTGTAACGTATCTCACGTTAACAGTCGAGTTGTGGGTTCAAACCTACAACCACTTTGAACGTGTTTCGCGGTTATTGACGCTTCGATGCCAGTTTGATAACCGATAGCTACATAGTTAAGGTGTGTAACATATCACTAATTACGTTTATGTAAAGACCAAGAATATATGTATTAGGATTCATATACGTACATATCGTGTAGAAATATTTTTTGCAAACAGATACGAATGTATATTTTATTATTTGAATTCATATTAACTATTTCGTGCAGTAACAATAAACTTTGTGAGAAATATACAGCGAAAAATGAAACTGCGTTAACAAGGGCCGTCCGCGCACTCGGTCATAGGTAAAAAGATAATAAATTTACAGAGTTATTCCGCTATCCTTTTTTTAACATACTCTGCTCGTCGTAAAAATTATTTGTTTCGGTCTAATAATTGAATTATGAATTTTGAAGTGAGTTTCTGCTTTCGTTTTACTAAAACTATCTGTGACTTTTAATTTAAATAACTTTACAAACGGTATGTAGATCGCGAACTGTATTAAATTACTGAGTGAAGCAGAAGTTGGATACAAATAACAATGATAGCAATGAAAATACTCTACAAAGGAAAACTTTTTTGTACGTGACTGTTACCGTCTGAACTGAAAAATATTGTGTCGTACTTTGAGCAGTACATTGCTACGGTAGGAAATTTCAATTAGCTGTTGTAGGTGGAGTTCACGATCATAGATCTAATTGGAAACAATGTTTTTGCAATTGAACGGGCATCTATTGCTCTACATGTTACGTATGTTGTCGGTTTATTATGAACTTTGTGACAAGTGACGACAGGAAATGTATTATATTATACAATGTTCATAAATGAAAGCCGTTCATCCCGAGCGGTCGAAAAGAGTAAAGAACAAAAATATAACCGGTAGGGAACTCGGCTTTGGTCGCTACCCTAGGGACTGTGACAACTGGCTTTACTTCAGACTGACTTCGGAGTAACCGAGCGACGATCGATTGTGATTCGATCATTGAATACGGCAAAGTAACTGCTTCAAAGGGATAATCTGTAAATGTTCGCAGGGAAGATAATGATGGGGAATTGTCATGGGTGTTTAGTATGTATCGTGTTTTGTTTGCGACTGTCGTTCAATTGCTCTTATTAGTATAAAGTTGGCTAAAAGCCATTCGAATATTGAAAACAAAAATATAACATTATGATTGTCATCGTGAAATATTGTAATCGATTATACTACTCCAGAATGAACCAATACGTGTACATTTCCTCAAGAGTTTACATAGTGCTCAAATGTTCCATAGTTCGACAAATTGCCAGCACAACGAAGCTACGATGACGAATCTCATAACGAAAATAAACTAAAAAAAAAAAACAAATTAAGAAAAAATTTCACACGCTTAACATATGTAAAGAGTCATAATAAAATGGCAAATATAAATGACTTTTTTTTATAGCTGGAAATAATGGGTAACTTTACCGGTTACTGAATTTTAACACTTGGAAAATATATCATTGCTATCTGGTTACCCTTTAATGATATGTTATACTTTTTGTGGGTGCACTAGCACAATGGTAGAGACCTCTGACAAAGATATGTATTATGTCAAGTTAAAAGTTTTATAAGACCCCAGAGTTGCAACTCGTATATTTATATAAAATTCAATGTCCAAAATACCATGGACCTGTAAGGTCTATGTTTACTCTCACGCTCAACCGACTTTTGGCAACGAGGTCGCTATTATATTGCCTCTACGCATTATAGCATGATCGACAACATGGAGTAATTAAAGTTTAAAATGAGAAATGGATCGTTGTATAGGGTGGGTATATTTTAAATCCCAAATATTATAAAAATATTGTATAATATTACGTAATGTTCAAGTAACTTGTGTACATACCTTGTAATGCCCGTGATAATTTTTCTTATCACCGGGTTAGCTAGAAGAAAACTAATTATGAGTTAAGCCCGCGTGTGCCTATCTAATTTCAGTTATTGTAATTTTTGTTATGTGGACAAGGTTTAATAAATAAAATTATTAAAAACAAACATATTTCAAAATAGTACGTGATATTTCGAGATTGTGCGCTACGAAAATAAGAAACACGAGATTGGTTCGTTCTGTCGGAAAAATGGATAAATCGATATAACGCATGAACCCAATATAACGAACTTTTTCATGTACAGTTTTAAAATCAATAGACCAAAAAATTGAAACGTGATGAAAACAAATATATATTAGTCTAGTTGTTTTTTCATATCTAACATTAAAATATTGTAAATTTACACGAATAATTTTTCATTCAAAACGATGGTACTTGGTTCAGTAAATTTCAATAATATGGAATACGTGTAGTATGTTTAAGGATTACCTGACCGATGCCGAAGCACTTACCAGCGTTAGATCCTTATCATCCTTCACGTTAGATGCAGCGTTGGTTCGACTACGATTAGTACAAGCCGTCTTAAGCCGGGATGACACGGTTGCTGATACATGCACTAATTTTCGAACGTTAATGTCTACGAGTATGTAATGGGCTGTCGATAAAATTAAGTTTGACGATATTGTCTTTATGTGAAAACATGATGAATGTTTTAGTTAATAAATAATAAATTACAATCTAATTTCTGTATAACGCGGTTAAAATTATTGCACAATGTTTCTAAATCTATGAAAATACAGTGTTATCTATTTGTCGATTCAGAAGAATGAAAACAAACTTTTTATTTAACTAACAATATTTTTAAATGCCCGATCTTTGCTAGACGTTTATTCTTGAAATACTTCTACGTGAAGGGGCTGTTATTGTTTATCTGATTACAATAATTAGGTTAAATATTTTACAAAATTTCTTTTTTTTAATTCAATTTTTACTCAAAATCAAAAAAACAATTATTTCTCGTAGAATATTTTATCGGTTAGCTATAATTTGAAAGTTTATGTTAATTAACATTTACAAATTTGCGAAATAAAGAGTGAAACTGCACCATGCAAAAAAAGGAAAATGACCGTTTTCATAAAAAAAAAATTGTCTGTTCTTTGTTTGTTACTTAAAGCTAAAGTTTTAGTGAATTCTGACTATTGATTCGCACGCATAATTTCAGAATACAAAATAGAAAAACATTAATAAGTATGAGCCAAAATCGGGGAATAATCGATTACATGAATTTAGTTACATTGATGGAGAACTTTAGACCGTGAATGGAATAAAAGTGCTTATTGCTATATTATACTTTCATAGAAGGGGTCATGTTGGCTTTGGGATTAAAATTGATTTGGAGTTTGGAACACAATATGTTGAATACAATACTAATGTGGCAATAACGACATTTGAAAAAGCTACGGTATTAGACAAAATACTTACGTCTGTATTAACAGAAACATGTACATTAAATTGCCTTTGTTATCCTCAGTCAAACAAACCCTTTATATTACTCATACAGCGTTCATCAATATCGAAATATATCGAACATATTCATCAGCTAATGCAATCCGCTTTGACGTAGGTATTGTCACGGATTTCCAGTACATATGTAGTTACGATGCTCGAAATTGTGTGTTGTTTTGTTACCGGCATATCTTTATTAGAAATTAGCACAATATATTTCATTACCTTTTATGATTCAATTGAACGCTCAGCGAGGTACATTATATTCATTTACATCGACTAAGGTTTGTTCTTTGTCGTCGTTGACTTTTATTAAGCACTCAAGACCGTAACCCGTAGGGGTAAACAAAGATTACCCATTCCCATTTGAAACGTGGCGCTACACCTAAAGTAAGTGGTTTTTAGTGAAACAAACGTTCGAATATTGCAGAACTATATTAGACCATTAGGATTGGAGAATAGCGGGAGCCTACAGTACGGTGAAGTTTATAAGCGGCTTAAAATCGTTAGACAGAGTGGAGTCATCAAACTATATCTATAAGGCCCTAGGGAATGTAACCATGGAGTACAAATACAGATATTAGCAAGGAATCAAAATGTAAATCAAAGGCTCACTGCTTTAAGAGAGTGTCAGTATTAATGCGGTCCTTAATAAATAGGCTTGGTATGTCTTTACATGATATGATTTACAATAGCGAAAGGAGAACTGTTCTTTGATTTGAGCATATTGGAAAGATTTATAGGAATAAAAGTAAATAACTCATAATCTCTGTGTACTCGACTATCTGCCAAAAGCGAGTTTTTTTTTTTAACTTAGTCTGTAACATTGCGTTCATGTTAATCCAATCCTCTTCGTGATAATTACCATAAAAATTTAAAGAATTCTTCTAAACTTGGCTGGTACAGTCTGAGCGCAGATAAGTCTATTGAAAATTATATGATTGGTCCCACTCACGCACGCACGCCTCGTCTCCACTACACTCCAGCGAGCATCAACCCTTATTATTGTATTGCTTGAACTTGCGTAATTATTTTAATACTCTATTTATTTACCTAGTTTCATATAAAAATTATTATTATGTGATATGTTACACAGTTTGAACGTGAGACAAATATATTAAAATATATACAGTAACCAATATTTTTCAATTTTAAGTTAACCTACTACCGTATAATAACAAAACAATATTAATATTTACATTAGATAAACTTGATTTATTACTAATAATGCAGATTGCGTAATAAATTTATAAACTTACAACCAAAGCCAGCCTGCGTATTAGAATAATGTTTTTGTAAATTCGAATTAATAGTATTTTTGTATACATGAAAATAGAAGTTAAAATATCTGAAAATCATCCCAGATTTACATTTAGAATAAATACCACCCGAGACGCCAAACAAAAGTCCGGAATTTACAACTTTTAGAAAACGTATGAAATATGCACACTTGTGAATAAAAAAAAAGTGAAAATTTTTCAACTTCTAATCTAGAGTAAGAGCTTATATACCCATTACCGTTGCGCTGACTCTCTAGGGTCCGTCGGATCGATTGCTCGAAAGCCGATCGACAGACTTCACGTGTAGACAAAATATTACACTTATTTATCATATGCAATTAAACCTCTGTGCGGTCGGCAATAACTTCAGAATGAGTTATCACAGGTGCGGAGTATCTATTATAATTATCAATTTACAACTTATTTAATACAATGAAAATGAATATTAAGTTAACAGTTGATTTATGAATTATTAATTTACTTGAAAATAATTTGAAGTCTACATTACTTTGTGGTTTACTTTACTTTACTTAGTTTGTGGTCTACTTTACTTAATATATTTAACATGGCTTTATAAAATTTTGTGTGCTGTAATAATTTATGTATTAAATTTAAACAAAAAAAAAATAGAAAAAATCTGAGTTAACATGCGTGGTCTAAAATGATTATATAAACACAATTAATTACGTACGAGTAACACAAAACGAACCATCACATAACCGTTTACTTGTTGATATAGTATAACGTTTATACACAACATAATAATTAATGAATTGTACTTACTAAATTATATTAGTGCGTTAGACAAACCAATTATCGAATTTGAAGCAAAGTACAGACGTTATATACCTGTACATATAATGCTTCGTCTAGACATGGGACATTCTGTTATAATTCTGTTTCCCACAGCTGTCAAAATCATTCGGGTGCTAATTAATGGATGCCGATTGGCAACATCTAATACACGACCACGCTTAATGACATTAGAACTGTCTTGAACATTTGTGATATCTATAGTATATATTCAATTTCTTTTCTACGTAAATACTTAAGACTTGGTAAAACATGTAGATATATATCACGGACCGATTGCTATCTATATCACTTTTCAATCGGACTAGGTATATTAAAAACTGTTTGCAAATTGCGCAGTCAACGTCATTCTCAATTTACGTATTATATCAAAAGTGGCAGCGCTTATGTAAATATAATAATAATAAATAATTAAATTTATTATTATTATTATTATACGTAATTTGCCATCGATAGTGACATGTAAATCAGTGACCCGCTAAATTTATTTTTCTACTATAAAAGACGCTTTAAGTCAGTCCAAACATCAACAAATTGTTTTATTAAAAAATCTAAAATTTTATTTTAAAAATATTTCAATTATATTAATTTATTGACTTATTTTGTTATAGGATTCGTATAAACTGGTGTCGATTTCCCTTAAAAACAACGCAAATATCTTAGGTGATTAGGTTCGACGGTTTAAATATAAATTTTTCTTTCCTAATACATTATTAAAACTTACTGTTTCATTGTACATACTTTTCGCTTAAAAAAAATAAAACTGTTTATAAACTATGTTTAATCGATCAGTACAACCAAGACAGTCGAAGCTTCCAATGGGTCTCGAAAGCCGGAACCGGCAACGAAGACCGTCGTCATCGATAAACGACGATTTAACGCAATTAGAGCTGTAGCAATTAAGGGACAAGCAAAACAGAAGCACAACGCAAACGTTTCTAATGACATAACTTGTAAGCCAATTTTACCATGTATATTGTTTGATATTTTCAATTGCAATAACATGTTACAACTACTATTAGACTTAATTTTTCACTGGTGCATTTAAAGCTATAATAACAATTACCAGTAGATCACTGCGGAGTTAGCTTCACATTGATATATCATCATTATATTCATCATAAAAAACATTTGGTACATTTTTAACGGAAATGAAAAATCACCTTACAAAAGGAATCTCTATTTATCACTTAGACTAAAAAAATTCAAATAGAAAATTAGTGTTATAAAGAAAAAAATTCTTAGCCCTTTATATCAACCGTATATTTTTCTTAAAGAAATTTAAAAACTCGAGGCCGAGGCGGTGGTTTCACGCGGATATGCTTTACATTATTTTACATAAATCGTTTCAAGGTAAACTAACATTTGTTTACAATGAAGTGATAATAGACGAAAAAGTTAAATCAAACAGATATTAAATGGATTTAAATTTAGGCTTCAAAAATGATAGGGATTCTGGCCGAATAAACGTTACAAACTTTAAAATTAAAATGAACGCGGTACAATATCCTTTGTAGTGTTTAAGATTCTGCGAGTATACAATCGATATAATTGAAGTCGAGTTAACCAGTACGTTAGTACCAAAACTTGATACAAAGGATGGCGTTTTATTAATTTTTTTAATTAGTTAAGAAAATATTTTAATTTTCAAAAATTGTGTTTTTTTTTTCAAGAAATCGATAGATATAAAAAGAGAAACATTATCAAGATGCAAAATTTATCCTAAATATGAAGAATAGTTTTCGAAATACAGGAAATAACTAAATATACAAAAATTGCTATTTTACTACAGTAAGTCAAGCGATGGTTTGGTATAGGAAATCTTTTCTAAATCTTAACATTCAGTATAACACGCGCATTACTCGCCAGCTATCCTTTAAAACCAATTACCAATTAGGATTAAAGACGCGAGCGCGCCACTTAACCGAAATCTTAGTTGTTACAACTCAATCCGATTAACTTTTAAAATGTTAAGCTTCAAAGGCATCGTTAGTACCTAATTTAGGCAATATGAACTCTATGATTAACTCAAATTAGATTTTCTGTGCTCTTATATTTGAATACTCTCTAATCATGAAACAAATGTGGCTTGGATACAAGACTTTTCAAAGAGCAACATCAAAAGCACAAAGCTAACAGCGATAATAAAATCATACGCGGAACCATGTTTTCTCTAAAAACTAGCGTGCGAATTAATATTTTAGTTGCGCCAAGGAATCAGAAATTATACTGTGAATATTCCTAGAGTAAATTAATAGTTAGTACACTAATAAAAGAATGTCTTCGATTGGAAATAAAATTAGTAAGTTTAATTCTTTAATTTTATGTTCCAGAATCCCATTAAAATAATTAAGTGTGTGTATCACATTCACCATCAAGCATTTCCATATTGCATTATGTTTTTAATCTCTTCTCATTGTATCCTGTTCATTTTTAAAGTCCCATTCGTTGTCCCATCAATATAAATTTATTAAAAGCTCTTCCGGAATATGACAAGTCTGCACGGAAAGTTACGCCGCTAAAGAAAAGAGCCATCAAGAAAGTTCGTGAGACGGCACCTACTTTAATATTTGTCAAGTTTTTAATAGTCGGCAAAATACAATTACAACGTGAAGTTCAGAATTTTATATATTTAAACTTATACGTCTAAAAATCTTTTAAAATATTTATTTTAAGAACTTGTCAAGTTAAAAAGTTTATTAGCCTAGTATTTGAGTCAAAATACCATCGTGAGCACAAAAATAACTACTAATGAGTAAGATATTTCGAAAAAATAAGCAAAGTCCTTTCCCGTGCCCTTTTGTGCTACATAGTCTTGTAACGCAACTAAAACTAATCGGAATTTAATATAATTCGGAGTTTTCGGGTAGAGGTAGTCACTAAATATCAGATGATCTAATTAACAGTTCTTAATATTTTAGTATCGAGTTTTGGTTCAGTGTCATAAAAATTTACGAACATTTTTTTCCGATTCGAACTTCCTGATGGGCAGAAAAACGGCAACAAAGAAATTTTCAAATGATACATATTTAATGAACACATAATAAAAAAAATGCAAACAGAAACTATTTAAAAAGACAAAAACAATCTTAAGATGTTATGTAAATAATTATAATGGTGTCTTTTATGGAGTCGTTTAATTCGTTTTAAAATGTGCAAATATCTGATTTTATTGTTATAACAATAGTATTTTAATAATTTGTTTAAAATAATTAATTTTTAAGCGTATCCGACATTATTTTATATGCTTTTGAGAGACTTTTAAAGGTTTTTATTTTAACTTGGAAAGTTATTTTCATACAAAGTTTTCTAATATTAAATAAGTACAGCAACTAATAAATTCCCCGTCTTGCTATCATCACCTATAATTTTACACAAAAGAATATCACAACTCGAACAAATCATTTCGATGTTAAAAACAATGAAAATTTATAACTTAACAATATGTAATGATTTTTTTAATTTATTTTCCGAAATTCAAAATATACTGTATCTTTCTTATATTTTTCTTATTATAACTTATAACTTCATAATTTTTAATAAATGAACAATCAAAAACTTTCCAAAGTTGCATATAATATGTAAATAAATCAGTAACTTGTTCACATACCTGAAATTCCGGCGGTGGTTCGATGGCGGTGACCACAGGCTTGCCAGGGTTCTTCTTCACCGTGTTAAAGAAATCATCACACATACGCTCCGGGGTCTCCGTCGACTCGCATAGGGACAGCGAACCCTCCTCAAAATCGCTTTCTTGTAACTGCATAATCAAGTTGGGATTAAACATTTCGAAAAAAGTTAGTAGGCAAGAGCAAAAATTCAAAGTTCCGTGCAGTAGCGCCCCGTCGGACGATGCGCGCGAAAGTGCAGCCCGTCCGCTGTAGCACGTCCGCTAACGGCGACTGGTAAACAAGGAATAAGCAAATACGTTCCGACGTAATCCCGATTAAAACATGAAGCGTGTTAATGATTCTGAACTGAAGCTTTAGATGAACACGGCCGCGACGGACCACATTCGGGGTACCATATTGACCTAACCCTCAAATCCATGCGTTATGAAAATAATCTTCAATCCGTGTATTACGGATAAATTTAACAATGGGAAATGAATGTTTATTTAAAATCAAGTTATAATCACTTTTTAAATACGCGCCTTCATTTAAATATTAAGTAAATACCGCTGGGCGTTACTGCATGAAAATATAGAAAAAGTTAAGTAAATTATTAAGTGAACCTTAACTGTGATCATAAGATTAAAGATATAT
>JAABKM020000025.1:7605916-7636968 GCA_016277805.2 Papilio aristodemus | reverse complement strand
ATATACACATATAGATGTGACTAAAAATATTACGACACGATACGACACGACAGCTTTATTAAGACCATCATAGCAGGGAAATAGGAGAAAAAAGGGGAAGAGGCAGACCGCGCCGTAATTACATTGACCAGATAAAAGAAAAAGTAAACTGCGTGTCGTATCGAGCTGTCAAATCCAACACAGAAAATAGAACTGAGTGGCGATAACTCCGCCGACAAGAGTAATTATAATCTTTAATTTGAGAGAGAGAAAGAGAGAGCAAACAGATGCTTGAATCTTTTTACTTAAAAACAGCTGTTGCATACACAACTAGACTAGGAAAATACCACAGCTCCCAAGATGTCAATTTATGATAGACATATTTTTGATCTGCAGAGCATCTGATATTATATCACACAAAAATCCTTTTTATGTAAATTTAGTGGATTAATATTACCATGAGTTTCTTTGATAAGATTAAAGTTCATAATATTCTACTGTAAAAAAAGTAATAAAGTCCTAGTAAAGCCAAGCTTCTAATTAAGTTCCAATTTGTTGTAAAAAAAGATGACGAATTTTAGTTCTCTAGAATAATTTTTATACACAAATCCCTAATAATACTCTGTATATCAAATATGTGGTGTGTTCGATATACAAAATTTATTAAATTAAGAAAAAATATTCTTCCACATATGTATATGCTTTTTGACAAGATTATTTAAATGAGGATGAGCACTGTTACCGTAACTAACCAGAAACCGCCACAAATAAAACATTTATGTTTTCATTGTATTTATATTTATCGGGAATTATCGCGTTATATATTCATGGGTTCAAATATTTGAATCTATAAAAAAGTGTTAATTTCGCTTTTAACACTTTTAGCCACATAGAGATAGTTAGAAATGGCTATCACTATCCGCTATACAATAAGCTTATAAACTTCTGAATAAAATATAGGGTGAGCCTTTCACAACATACATGATTTCTCATAAATTTATATTTTATTAATTATATTTCTTCATATAACTTTATTAATAATAAATAAATGTTGTACAATGCTAAGGAATGTCCACTACATAACATAAGTAATCCTAGTAGAAATGAATATTAGGAAAGTAAGTAAAACTTAGTTTAAAAAGTTATCTATCAAAAGGTATTTTTCTAGAAGTCACCAATAAGTTCTTTTCAAACATTTATTTTGCAAAGGTTCATCAGTAGCATAGATAGTTTTATTCCAGTTTTACTTTACTTTAGCCTGTAACTCAGGAAAGTTCTAGAGAAGTGTAAAATTTAATTTGACAAACTTTACTTTAGATTTTGTCATTGATGCATTTTTCATATGAGTGAATTACATGTTTTAAATTAATGTCATTTAAGACAAATTATTAGCTTGAGCTAAGAAATATATGTAAAAATCTCTATTTATACTTATTTCCAATTTATAAGTAAGCATACTTTACAAAATTAAATTTTACCTATATTCAGCTCATAGTAAAATTTCAAAACCAATTTTTCTTTATCTTCTTTTTCTTCTTTTTCAAAACTATTGTTGTACGAATTTACCCTCAACAATTACGTATAAGTAATTATAGAATGTCGATATTAAAAGGAAAACTCTATAAAAAAATCCTTAGTAATGCTTGAAAGAGAGAAAAAAAAGTTAAATAGTGATATGTAATTCTCATGTGAACGTAAACTACTGTCATTGTTTGTTTGTATACAAGGCGCATACAAAAACAAGTTCGTAACGCAATTCAAATTTGCAACTATTCAAAAATGTTAAACTACGACATAACTACTTTCTAACCTAAAATATTTCGACATTCTACTAAAACTTGATGTTTTTTTTTCTTCAATAAACTAAAAATAAAAGTTGCACAAACTTTAGTAAGGTTATCCTTTATTTACTTGCTTTTATTTACACCACTCAATAACAAAAACTAGAAGTAAATACTCAATGTTTATAACGTATTGGATGGTTTTAGTGATACTGTTAATGGCTTCTAATTACAACTCACCTCTGACGTGATATGATGCCATCCACTTGCGGAGTCACTAGAAAATGAACCACTTGTAATCAGCAGGCCACTATCTTCACTCAACGGTGGTGCTTCAGAGTGTGTAGAGAAAGAAGGCGGTGACTCCATCACCCCAAGAACAGTAATTTACAAAAATATTCGGACGAAAACATAAGTTAAGCACTATAAAAGATGATCTTAAAATAAGAAATTCACTAATATACCTATTGCAACATTCAGCACAAAATTTTCTGTCTCACTCGCTACACATCCATGGTGCAACTCTTGATTTTTTTTTCAACTTTATAGCAACAATTTAACAAAGCAAAGGTAAGTTTTTTCCCATCTTATCATGGTTTGCGGTCCGTTTATTAATGTTGTTTATCTTTTGAAAACTATGTTTTTAAAAGAATGGTTTGTATGGAAAGACATTTAAAAGTTGACGAACGCAAAATATCAGTCATTGAAAATTTAAATTACACCATCAAAGATATAAGGTTTACTATTGTATGCATCGCATTATTTTTACTAAAACGATCAAATATAATCGTAAATGATTGCTGTTTGAATATTTTTACTTTTTCATGTTATTTTTTGAATTGATACTTGATTGATACATTTTATTTTGATCAAAGAGGTGTTTTAGATTTATAATAATAATTTTTTTACTCTGCCATAAATGTCTAAAATTGGCAGCAGATGTCAAATAATTGTAAAATGCTACAAACAAACTGCACTCACTCACTCACTAACTAATTGTTTCTTTATCCAATTATTATCAACATTCGACATGGAATTTTTAACATTTAATGTTATTCCAATATAGCTTTATATATTTTTTGAAAATTCTAGTGTTCTCCTTGTATCAATGTAGCATTGAGGTTTTTTGATAAATGGATTTTAGGTTATAAGAACTAAGCCGATAACATTTTAAAATGGCTGATTTACAAATTACGAATATAGTCAGTGATATACTGGTAAGTCATTGTAACCATAACATTACAAATATATAATAATGTAGAAAATTGTATTACGGCTGTCTTACTGAGCTCTCGGGTTCGAATCCCGGTTAGGAAAAAGGGATATTGGGTTTTAACTGAATGTGCTCGGAGTTTGGAATTTATGCCCGATATGGCCATAGGCTTGATCTCGATAACGTCATGAGACGGTAATATGTGGGCGTAATAAATTCACCCCTTAGGGGAGGACAGGCGTGAGGTATGTTTTATTTAATATAGGTTTACTATAACATTAGGAGGATGATATAATGGCGCCTGAAAGGTGTTCTCAAAACTTTGTTTCAAAAATTTCATTGGTTTTCATTATTCCTTAAAAAGAAAGTTTATGTTAACTATTTTTGAACTAGGCATTAAAATTACTATGTAGTTTATATTAATATTTATCTAATAGTTAAAATATAAATATATTGGGTTCAATGCATGATCAATGAAAAAAAAATCCCTTCAATAGTTTCATGTAGTTATGAATAATCAATGACATTAATTTTGTTAGCAGAAGTCTAATAATATAGATATAGAAGTAGAATAGCTTGTACATTTAAAAATCTTCATAATAATTTCAGCGAGTGGAGCCTGTTGAGGAAGCTTTTAGTAGTTTTCTTGTATACAAACCAGAACAAGAAAATGAGAAGCTAACTATGTATCAAAAGAAATTATGTGCTGTTATGACAACTTTAAGCCCTGACTTACAAGAAACTGCAATTCGACAGTATCTAACACACACGGCCATACTTACTAATCAATATAAAATGAAACAATTACTGACTATATTGGAAAATCTAGTGAACACCAATATCCTGCAAGCACGGTATGTAATATTATTATTTTTGTAAACTATATTGATATTCAAAATATTACTGTAATTAGTAGATGACACTAGAATCTAGTCAGTATGTTTGAGTTTTTACGTTAGTCTTACCTTTAAAATGTTGATAGTTATTTATGTTTACATATAAATCTTTAAATCATGTAAATTTTTGAGTGTGTTTTGCTGCATCTTACTAATGATACAGCGACTTGTGTTGACTACTGGTTATATTAAAACTATTTCCTTTTATTTTCAGCATGCTCTGTGACTGTATATTATCCAGTGAGAATTTGATTTATCAAAATGCCGATTATTGGATACAATGTTTCAATCTCATTAGAAGGATCATAGGGGGAGTTGATTATAAAGGAGTGAGAGAAATAATGAAGGTAAGTGTTGACTGATGTAGTGGAGATTATATCTCCATCAGTTAATGGATATCCACCCTTGTAATGCTGATCCAGAGAACTCATGACCCGACCAACACAACAAGAAAGGAGTGTTAACTTCTTTGTTGTTGTGCTTAACATTAAAAATTAACATCGAAAATTGCATATTCACTTATTATTATAGGTAAACACTGTGTTAACACACACAAATTAAAGTATAAAGTGTTTTTTTTTTTACAGTTGTACAACTGTATAATAACACAATAATATCTTGTTATATAGTTTTAATTTTGTATTCCAGGGCTGCCGAGAAAAAGCACAATCATTGCCATTGAGACTTAACTCAAGCACAATACCTCAGATGAAGGCTTTATATAATGTTATTGAATATATATTTGACCGTAACGCGTCATTGCTGCCCGCATACTTCATTGTTACTGAAATTCAGAAAGACTATCCCGATAATAATCATTGGCCACATTGGGTAAGTATTTTTTTACACTAATCTAATTCTTTAATGCAAATATGATATCGTACAATTCTTTTAATATGTGTATATTTAGAGCAAATAAAATTATTTCATGGCTTAATAGACGTTAAAATTCTACAACTGTCATACAAATTTTCACAGGAGTTGGCAAGTCTTTTCACCAATTTTGTAGAGAGCTTTCGACCTTGTGCTCAAATGGTGTCAATAATTGGTCATTCAAACATGTTGCCTGTGGTCGAGTTCTCTGGTTATGCTGACCATCTCGTAAATCCTTGGCGACTGGACCCTACAACATTGAAATTCTCATTAAAAGGCAACTTACCATATGATGAAGAACTGCTAAAGCCTCAAATAGCACTTTTAAGGCACGTCATTCAACAACCGTACTCAAGGGACATGATGTGTTCAATGCTGGGCTTACAGAAACAGCATAAACAACGCTGTATAGCTCTAGAGGATCAATTGGTCGAACTAATGATCTCACCCATGGAGAAAAGTGAGCAAGAGAGTGAAGACGATGAAATGTCTTCTACACATTGGTGCTGGTTACACCTGTCATCTCAAGTGATATATTTAATATTGATTGGCTTTGCATCCTTCTCTAACATTGTAATGGGCTTGCATAACAAACTCACTGGCCACAATTTGAAGAAAGGGAGAGATCATTTGATGTGGGTACTGCTTCAATTTATCTCGGGAAGTATCCAAAGACATCCGCTGTCTGATTTCTTGCCTATTATAAAACTGCATGAGTTATTGTACCCCGAAAAGGAGCCACTGCCTGTACCTGACTGGACTAAAGCGCACAGCACACATCAGATGGCTGTTGTATGTATTTGGATGCATTTACTTAAGAAAGCTGAGACTGAACATAAAACCATGTCAATGCCGCAGAATTTGAAAGTACAGTATGAGTAAGTATTCTTTTTTATTATTAACTACAATATATTTGCTGTAAAGTACTTTTAATTTCATTGTTCTCATGAAAATTACGTGTAACTATTTTTTTTAAAGTAAAAAATATTGACATTCACAGATTTCTTCAACACCTTATGTCCTCTAACAACACGCCGACATTAACGGGAAGTGATTACAGGATACCTTTGCTATGCAATGCATATTCAACCAAGCAGGAGTGTTACACCCGTCCGATGGGAATCATTATAGAAACATTGTTTGGGATTCAGAAGGCATTGCCAAATGGTAACCCTGGAACACCTTTACCGACGGTGCCTTTGTCTATGTGTATTTTGGATAGTTTGACGTTGCATTGCAAGATGTCCGTCATACACTCTATAGTGACTCATGTGGCCAAGTTGGCTCAGAACAAGACTAATCTACCGGGCAGCAGTATGATGGCGCCGGCCCTTGTGGAGACGTACAGCCGTCTGCTTGTTTACACGGAGATTGAATCCTTAGGAATTAAAGGTTTCATCAGTAAGTAGATTAACATTAAAACAATGTAATTTGTCACAAGACAAGAATAAATTAAAATTCTATTCGTTATTCTATTATCTTAGTGTGCAATTTGTTATCATTGCTTGATACCATTTGCTTGACAAATGTTTAAAATTTCCCATGATTGTAGCAAAATGTTAATTTAATAAATGATGGTTTAATTTTATATTCTTCGTAATAGGGAAGCTAATATTCGTAGCTCTAAGACTAGACCATATTTTTCTGTGCGGTAGGATATGGACATTCTCGCCAGATTAGCTCCCAGAAGATGAAGAATATATCTTCTTAAATAATTTGCTAGCAATTTTATTTAGTAATTAAAGAGTTGTTTAATATATCTAATGCCCACAGATCAATTGCTACCGAACGTGTTTAAGTCGCACGCGTGGGGTATTCTTCACAATCTGCTGGATATGTTTTCATACCGCATCCATCACATCCAGCCTCACTATCGAGTGACTCTACTCTCACACATACATTCGCTGGCCGCTTGCCCGCAAGCAAATCAAACTCAGTTGCAACTCTGGTATGTATTATTTTATTTAGTACCCATGGTCATTGTATAACTAGAATGCTTGAAATAATATGATGTCTATAGAAATGAGCCTAAATAATAATAATTTAAAATATTAGTACTATGTTTGAATGGGAAAGTGCTAACCATAAAATAAAGTTAAAGTTAAGTTTAAAATCTTCACATTGCACAGTAACTCTACTTATAATTTGTATAAAATAATGATTTAAATATAATATAGTTTTATTGTAATTAAAATTGCTTTTGTGTGTTTGTTACATCTTTTTTTTATTTCCGCTGCTGTTTACAGTTTTGAAAGTACGGCGTTGAGACTGATCATGAGCCTTGGAAGTTCCGGAGTTCAACTTCAGATGTCGCGCGTCGTGTCCGAGCCCAAATCTCTAGTGTCGGCGGACAGCGAGGAACTGAACAGAGTACTCGTTCTGACGTTAGCAAGAGGCATTCACATGACCGGCGCCGGTGAGACATTTTAATTAATTGATTAATTCTATACAAAAATATCAGTAAATATGAATGCAGTGCCTATTTATTTTAATTTATTTATGATTTTTTAATTATAATTAGACGAGTATAAAGAAAAGAGGGAATCAAATCTCTATTCAACCTTATTTGAATGTAAAAGAGATATCACAAAATGTTTTTCTTATAATGAAATGCTAACAGCTAATACTAGTGTTATATATAAATACATATTAAAGTTTTGGTTACAACGTGCTTTAACAGGTAGTGACAGCGCCGCTGTGAAGGAGTTACTCACCACAATAATGACAAATACACCTCACATGTGGTCGCAGCACACTCTGCAGTGCTTCCCTCCAGTTTTAGTCGATTTCTTCACACAGGTATCAAAGAAATTAATATAGAATATTTGTTCCACATCTATCTACTTAACTTGTCTGTTACCATGGAATAATTTTTTTTTATCTAAGTACTTAATTTTATAGCAAATAACCACTAATAATGACTACACGCGAACATTGCATTTTAATTAAACGAATTGAGTAATGTATGCATTCTGAATTATGACATAATTGTTTAATATAAATATATATGATGATCTCATGCTGTGTATTTGATATTACAGAATCCAGCCCCGAAGGAAAACAAACAGCTCCTAAAAAAGTTTGTCGAAGAAGAATACAGAAAATGGTCATCTATGGCAAACGACAATGACATAGTGTCACATTTCTCCGTTCCCGGCGCTCCGCTCTTCCTGTGTCTGCTTTGGAAGATCATATTCGAAACGAATAGAATAAACCCGATCGCTTTCAAGTAAGAAAATTCTTTAATAAATCATCTCTTATTAATAACAAAACAAGAATGAGTAATAAGAAATACTTTACTTTAGTTTTGAATATAAAAATTTAGTTCTTTCAAAACTTATTACAAACTATCAAATATTTTCTCTATGTAATATTAAAATAGATAGTATCAAATTTGTTTTGATATTTTTAATCTATGTACAATTGAATGACAGTGTCAATAGATGTCGATTTTACCTCTCATATTAATGAGAAAAAAATTAATGAAATAATAAAGAAATATCCGTAACCAACGAGCTAGCATACATGATTGAGTCACAAGTCACAGTTATTTTTTATTTACTATTAATAGGATATTAGAGCGTATCGGTGCGCGGGCGCTGTCCGCTCACCTGCGCAAGTTCTGCGACTACTTGATGTACGAGGTGACGAACCCGGCGGGCGGGCCGCATATAAACAAATGTGTCGACGCCATAAACGATATCGTGTGGAAATACAACATTGTTACCATCGACAGGCTTGTCTTGTGTCTTGTAAGTACATTTTCTTCAACTTAGCCAATGTTCATATTAAAATACACTTGAATAATTTTTTTTAATAGAATTTTTTATGTAAAGTTCATTCTTACAATTACATTTGTGTGAAATGAATATTATTCATATATTAGTATTTACTGTCGCCTATCTATACTGTATTATTTAGTATAGATAAAAAAAAGAAAAACTAAAAAAATTAGACATTTAAAATCATTAACATACACTAATTAAAAATGTTACGTTCATAGTAAGCAATAAATTAAAAAAAAATACTTCATTTTTAAGGTGCTGCGTCCCAATCTCGATGGCAATGAGAGCCAGGTGTGCCTGTATATTATCCAGCTTCTGCTGCTGAAAGGATCTGAACTGAGGAACCGGGCTCAGGACTTTGTCAAAGAGAATTCACCTGAACATTGGAAACAAAACAATTGGTAATGTTTAGATATTACAATTTAATTCTATGATTAATTTATTTTATTTTATCATCAAGTGAGATGGTCAAGTTTATTCAAAAGAAAAAAAATACAATGAGAAATATTCATAATTATAAGTAAATATTTAACCTGATATGTCAATCTATAAATGTAGCTAAGAAGAGTTGATACAATAAAACAGATGGAAAAAATATGAGTCAAACCAAAGGCTATATTCGCAGGTACGATAAACATTTGGCGTTTCATCGTAAGTACCCAGAGAAGTTCGCACCGGAAGAGGCGAGTGGTACGTACGGCGGGTCTATTCCTGTGTACCTGAGCAATGTGTGCCTTCGCTTCATCCCCGTACTGGATGTGGTCGTGCACAGACATCTCGAGATACCTCAAGTTAGCAAGAACTTGGAACAACTTCTCGAACACATCGGGTACTTATACAAGTTCCATGGTAAGTCTTTATTTTGTATACAGGAGCCGCAGTGGATTTTTTCTAGTGAAGAATGATTTTGGTTGACCAAAGATAACAATTGTTAAAAAATATACATTCTTTATTCATTCTTTTTATTATATTACCCGACACATGTAACAATATTTTTCTAATTTAATTTTGGAATCGTTGCCTTGAAAATAAAGCCCTAAATTTGTAAATATGTAATTTTCCAGATCGTCCAATCACATTTCTTTACAACACCTTACATTACTACGAGATGAAGTTGCGAGACAAACCGCTTTTGAAGCGTAAACTGGTGAACGCAGTGCTAGGCTCGCTAAAGGAAGTGCGGCCGACAGGCTGGGCCACCACAGAAGCTTTCCAAGCCTACCTGGCGAGGTCCGAAGTGGACGCGACAAGCTGGACCCCAGACTTGAATTATTACCTTAGCCTTGTCAATAGAATGGTAGACAGTATCCTTTTTTTATTACCTGAGCGGTCGTATAGCTCTATGATGAATTTTCTGATATTTTTTTTTGTTTGTTAAAGTTAATGTGTTGTATATACCTGTGCCACAAAAGATGGCGCTTTAAGAATCTGTTTCATTTTATAATATTTCATATAATTTTTACGTGAAAGCAATCTAAATACAATGTTTGTCTTTGCGACAATATAGGAAAGTGTTAAAATGTCTAAAGCAAAATGTTTTCTTAAAAATAGTTCAGCAATGACAGGCCAGTCCCACTTTCCGAATACAGATTGGCGTTTCAATGAATATCCGAATCCGTCGGCGCATGCGTTGTACGTGACGTGCGTTGAACTGATGTCTCTGCCGTTCCCACCGAATTCGGTTGGCAACAGTCTTCTCGAAGTGATAACTAATGGATTTGTCGTGATACCCGCCACGAAGATGCAATTGTGGGTGAACGCCGTGGGATTGATCATGGCCGCGCTACCCGATCCATATTGGAATGTTATACATGATAGGATTGCGGAGCTCATGGTCAGCAGTGAAATGTTGGAATGGCCGTACAGTGATACACCCTTCCAGATCTTCAATTTGAAGACGACTAATACAACAATGATGGAGAACAAATACAGTTTGACGTTAGCTTTGGCCCACGCTATCTGGTATCACGCGGGCGCCGGACAGATTATGCAAGTACCCACGTAAGTATTGTTTTAATTTTAATGCATTAAACAATCACTTTGGAAACAATTACTCTAATTTTAAGGACAAGGTCGTTATGAAATACAAGAAAATGGTTTAAAAATTCTGTGATCAACAATCCAAAGGCACGATTACTGTACAAGCCAAAGCTGTAAACTGAAGTACAAAAACATTATTAAGAGTTTATCTAAGGTTTTCAACATTTCAGCTTTATAAAGGAGAAACTGATGCCAGAGATACGTACAGAGACACAGCTGCTGTTTCTCTGTCATATGGTAGGGCCGTTCCTACAGCGATTCAACACCGACGTGTCCCGCCCGCTGATGGACGTCACGCTCACTCTGTACGAGTTGCTCGCTCATATAGACAAGACTCAGCCACATCTACAATACATCGACCCCATATGCGACTTACTGTATCCTTTTAAAATATATTACACAGACAACATTTTTTTTTATATCGAGTTATATTGATTTTCTCTATGTACAATTATTGATTGATGAAAATAAAAAAAAAGTTAGTTTCAAATAAAATCGAATGAAATGAATTAAATTTAATAATTATTCAGATATAATAAAAAAAAATAATTTGTAATTTATTTAACCGTTGTTCAGTTATCACATAAAGTACATGTTCGTCGGTGACACGATGAAGACGGAAGTTGAGAATGTGATCAGAAAGCTTCGGCCGGCGTTGCAGATGCGCCTGCGTTTCATCACCCATTTGAACGTGGACCAAATTAACACGGCGTAGCAGGAAGACGACTGCAGCTGTGCCCCGTCGAACTCTACCGACACCGCTGGACCGGCCACGCTGTAGTACCTTGGAAGACAATCTCTTAACAACGATTAATGTAAGATATTATTAGCAAACATTGCATTACATGCCCGCCACTGAACTACGGCAATAAATTCTTAAGTTTAATTGAAAAAGTACATGAACTTTTCGTAACCTATGAGTTTTTTGGAAAAAAAATCTTTAAAAAGCACAACAATGACAGTGTACCTTTTATGTATCTATATTGTTTAGAATAAGACACATACCCTGGGAAGATATATGTCTTCAAAATGTAAAATGAAACGAAACCAGTATTTTATAACCTCATTTATAAATATGTAGATTGTAGCAAACACATACACGTGAAAATTTTTACAATCATTTAATTATTAATATCAATTCAGAACAAATTAATTTAAATTAATAATTAATTATATTATTAAGGATCAAATATCTGAATCAATTATTGTATTATATTAGTGACTGCAATGGTATAATATTAAAATTGTTGTTTCAATACAAGGTCCATAAGGTCTAGTCTTTCTGGAGTGAAAACAGTGAATATATCTGACACACTACGAAAGAGTTTTCGAGTATCGAAATAAATTTATTTTCTAACTAAATGATCTACTAAATGAATTGTTATTGGTTGATGATAAACTATCTAAGTCTAAGAACCGCAAGTAAGAAGTGAATTCTTTTTAGACAACATAAATATTTGAAAGAAGTAAATTTGGTGTAAGTAATTATTTTTATTAACATATTAATATTGTTATAAATTTCACATCTAAAAAATATATTTCATGTATGAAATACTAACCGAGTTATAAATGCCTACCAGATTATTAAATTAAACTAAAATTAAATCCGTTAGATTGTCAATATTTTTTCATCAAATTTAAATTTTGACTTTTCACCTCTACCTCTGACACTTTCTTTTTGTTAGACATCAGTATTATTTTAAACAAATTACCTCGGTAGTATTGTATCTTATCCAGACACAATGTGTTCACAGACAATATTATTTTCTTTGTATTATATGCAACGGGTCACATTTTATAGAAAAAATCCATTCATTAATACATAATTGGTTAACGATTTAATAGTCACCAAATTTCGCACTCATTTTATATATTTTAATCTGTATCCAGTACGGATAATTTCGTACACTCTCATATTAGGGACATAAACATACTGTGTAAAGAGAATTTACTATTGCATCCCATACTGCTTCGGAGCCAGAAGTGGGATATGCTTTTCGTATATGTGTAAAAATTTAATTTTTTATCATTGTCACCTACACTAAGTAATACGAAAAATGTGCTGTTTTTGTTTTCTTCTATGTTTTCATTGACAAAAAATATAGTTTAAGTAAATCTATTGACTAATAATATAATGAAATATTTCTTATGAAATTGAAATGAATTTTTATAACATTTGACACATACATGTATTTTGTAAGGTAAAAATTAAACATAGCCATTGACGTGTGTTAAATATGAAATTTATTTTTAAAATAATTTCAGTCCTCAAAATGTATGAAATAAATAGATTTTACCTCACATAGTGTTTTATTTTTAATTGAAACCTATATTTTTTCTCTGCCAATCTAAAAATTAGCTTGGAGGTTGGACTTTGTTCCCGCAATGTCGACGGACTCACCCTCAAACCCACAAGGCGAAAAGTGGATGCTCTAGTTGCACCTCTGTCTACTCCCTTTGGAAACATAGGCGTGAGGTTGTGAGTATAATGTGGAAGGTACTCCTCTTGTCTGTTTCTTTTGGGGTTACAATAGAAAGAAAAAGCTACTTAGCTATATTACTCATTTCATTCATTGATATCTATCCAATGAAGACTTCTTCAGCAAAGCACAACTCTTTAGTAAAATCACGAAATGGGCAGTCTCCCTATTCGATCGTTTTTTAATTTTTTGGCTGTGTCTGTATATTTCCTTACATTATTTCTAATCGATAAGGTAAAACTTATTTTTAATTTGAACATCCTTTAAAATAGTGTAGATGGAAGTAGATTAACTATTTATTTCTAACGTAAATAAAGACATAAAAATAAAAACCAAAGATCCTCGACTAAAGTATTCTTGATAAGGTTATGAAATATTGACAATATGATTTTTCAAAATCAAATCAAATTCAACAAAATTTTACATATTTAGAAAATATACAACTTAACGGACCATTAAAATCTGATGAAAAAGAGCCTACATTTTAAATACTAGAATCAATACGTTTGTCTTTGGCGTCTCTTACCGACATTTCCATCGACAAAAATATTTCGGTCATATGGGCAAATTTAATTTATAAATAGGGAGAGACGAAAAAATGCATGCTGCCATTTATTACTATGCCAAATTTAAATTTAATGACTAAATTATAATTTTGATATTTTCATGCATGTACTTGTTATTGATTTTTATTCTTTCCACCGGAAGTTACTGCATCTTTCAATATTTTAAATTAGGCGCCTAAAATTTGAGAATCCAATTATCGCTTACTTTCTTTGAAAAATATTTCAATTTATATATTTGTTTAAAAACCAATTTTTTTTATATTATTTAGGTAAATTTCTAAACAACTGGGTATTTTATAACAAAGAAATTTCATTTACCGCTTGATTGCTGCGACCGGGAGAAAGCGGCCATTTTGTAATGGAACGATCGAGGCTATAGCACAGCGTTTCGGAGCAACCGGGAACCGGCCCAGCTCTAGACAGAGGCACAGTCGGTCAGTTGCCTGTTTGCGGGACAGTCGTGCGATAGTTAGTTTCAACTCGCGCGTTGTGTTAACGGAGGGCAATAAATCGAGGCGAACGTTTGTGTTATATTCGAAAGACTTAAGTGAAAAAATATTCAAAATGACTACAGAAGCCATACCAACTTCTCCTGAAACCCCTGAGAAGCCGAAGGAGGTGAGAGACGAGTCGCCGGTAGACAATGGGCAGACTAAGGAAGAGCCGCCGGCACCGGAGGAAAAGGCAGAAAAAGTAGAGGAGAAAAAGACAGAACCAGCACCTCCGAAGCCCAACGTGCACAAGACCAACTTTGAGGTGGACGTCGTGTATCTGTACCAGTTCACGCGAACTCCTTTGTTGCCGTCGACTTCGCCCTACTGCCTGAAAGTAGAGACATGGATACGTCTAGCCGGCATCAAGTACCAGGTAAGTTTTATGTTGTGTTGTATTATTTAGATTAATTTAATCCCTTCCGCTTGCGTGTCGACCCGCACACAAACTATTTTTTTTTTCTTAATATTTAGGTGGTACCCGTCTTTTAAAAATGTTTCTCTTTTGTTGGTTTTGTAATGCTGTGCTGTCTTCGAGGAATTAAATTTTAAATTTCGTCTTTGTTTAGAACAATAGTTTTCTTTGTTTTTTTTTTTACAAGAACATTGTTTAGTTTTTACTTTCCCGTTTTCCTAGAAAGTTTCTGCCGCGAATTTCACGTTGCGAGTTTCGCATTGCGAATGCCCGCACTGCTAAATTCAATAAATTTAAAAATTAATATGTACATCTCTAATTATGTTTTTTACAAACTTAATTATCAAGTAATTAGTAGAGTGTAGATATATAGGGTATATGAAGAAAATTTTGGAGCACTACATAAAGTTGTTTTGTCTTTCGACTCCACGAAGGATTGAAGCTTAAAGTAAAAAAAAATGTTTTAAATAAATATTAATAAGTGACAAATGACTTATTTTCTTAATAAAGATGTACTAAAGAAAAAAAGATTTGCATAAAGACGAATAGATTGAGTTAAGATACAAATTGATATCAGCACTAAGTTTGGGATTTGTGCCCGATACGTCGATAGGCTCGTCACCTATCACATCATGGGACGAAAAAACACGAAGTGATGTGGACGCACTAATTGCGCCTCAGTCTAACCCTCCGAGGGACACAGGCATGAGGTATTAGTACTAATAGCCAAGGGATAGTCTGCGCCGGACTGTGGCTGAAAGAACTAACGGCAATTCGAATGAACGATGCTTATATTTGTCTCAAAAGACTGTATCAAGTCCCCAATAATTATATCGCAAGAGCCTGGGTGGCATTTTGTTTTGTTTTGCAGATGAGGAGTCACGGGTGGGTCAGTAAATGTATTGAGAACATATTGCACTGTTTTTATGTCTTTCGGCGGTCCGGATTATTACACGCTAGTTATTGTTTCGGGTAATGTCCTATAGCTGTATAAAATCTTTATCTTGCTAAAGGGGCGGCTTATAGGAGGGGGAATTTTCTTTGGTGGTCTCCCTTATTGCCTTGATAAGGACTTATTACATAAACAATTATATTTCCTAACATTTATTAGAAATTAGTAACTATGAAAAATCGCTTATGACACGCGTTTATTTAGGTATAACAGATATTATTACAAATAAGACGGAGAATCGCAATCGGGTTGAAAAGGAAACCAAGTGGAGCGTTCATTCGTAAACAAAGAACCAACGAATAAGGGCCGATTGATTATTCTGAAATTCCATACGCGTCTCAAGCCCCTGTCGGTTAAGAAAAACGTTGAAACGTTGAGAGCCGAAGATTCCTTTTAATAGCTGACTGTTCTTAGTGACTACTGAGTTTCGGCAACAGTTCACTAACGTATTAAGGTTAACGATGACATTAAATTGTCACGTTGCTTTCGGCTTCCTTTGATTTGCAATCTAGATAATGAATTGTTAGGCTCGGCTCATTAATTTAATTTAGATTTTAAAGTAAAGTTTTAAAAGCACATTTTTATTACATCGTGTTAAAAGCTGGATATAAAGGTTTTAGTTGCAGATACAAAAAATACAAAGATAAAAGAGTGTAACTTAGACACGTGTTAATATTCGGAGAATTATAGGAACAATGGCGCAACTTTGTTCGAAGGTTTTACATTTCATGCAAAAAAACAAACCTCACGCCTGAACTCCAGCAGGAATAGATAGTGAGCCTGTAGCCATGTCGGTCACAAATTCCAAACTTCGGGTGTATATTGAGATGCAACAATGCTAATACCATTTTGCCCGACCCGGGATTCGAAACAGAGATGCAGCCAGAATACAACTGTACTACCGAGACGAGTATCTTCATTGTTTGCACTTTACCGCAGATATTAAACAGTCCATAATTTGACGATTTGACGTGGATTGATTAAACTATTAAGAGAAAATTATTATTCATAATACCGCTAGTTAGATTATAAACCAACTCTTACTCTCTTGCATTTTCATCGTGATAACTAATGCAACAATCATAAAGCAGTACGACGTTCAATTTTATGCGCATCCGACGCAATATCTTGAAGGCTAACTTATTCTCGGTCCATTCAACTATATCGTCAAGGGCTGCGATCGCTTTTGCATTTAAAACACGTATCTTGTCAAATAGGTTCGATATCTTTTGTCTTCAAATAGCTACTCATACACATTTCAATTGATTTGTTTTCAAAATTTATCGAAGGAATATTTTTTTTTTTATAATTGAAACCCAAAAATATGACTTTCTTTGGAAAAAATTAAATCCTTTAACTTTTTAATTAACTTCAAACTTTATTCGGCATTTCGATGGCTGCTTGATTAAAAGTTAGAAATTTTACACGCAATATTCGGCTATTGCGTACAAAATTTCTAACTTTTTTTTTCATAAGAAGTAAAAGTTACAACATAATAGAATAATCAATCATCAAGGTAGAGACAAAATATCAAATAAAAATTTAACAAAAAAAAAACAAAAAGGTTTCAAGTTAGATAAAACCGTATAAAAATCACTTAACCTAACGGTCTCTGTATGTACTGTATATAAATAGTTAATACATTCTTGAAGCAAAATCTATTGTGGACAGCATTTATTTAAAAAAATAACACAAGTATTTGACTTACATCCATGAAGTTATGCACTTCCTCATATGTTTTTCACATTTGGCGCTAAATAAGTTCATCCATATAAAATGCAGTAGTTTAAAAAAATTGCTATACAATGCAACCCAAATATGCCTACTACTTCTTAATAATTATTTATTGGACTTATATATAGTAATTAATTGAATATATTAAGTTTAAGTCTTTACAAATCGTTATATCATAATCGTAATTTTAAACGTATATATTTTTATTTCAAACGGGGACGAGACGGACTCGAGTAGAAATTTTAATTTATTAAGAGCTCTTTATAATATGGCGTTAATTAAACAAGCACATGTCGAGCTGTGGCCTGTTTGCCAGATGTCTATAGCTTCAGTCCGTCGAGAGTTTCGCCTCAAGTGACCGTCATTAACACTGTTAATTTCAATTAAATATAAACGTTCCATCTTTTTTAAATGTATCTTGTTTATTCTGGCCTAATTCTGCACATCATGTATCCACAATATAATGTGGGTGGCCATTCGAAAACTGTTCATTTTCGGGCCACTTCCCAATCTGACTTGTTTAATACTTCCGTCGGTATTTAAAAAACCGATGATCCTTAATTAAAAGCAAATCATCGGGTGACAATGATACGATATGATTTTGTATATTTTAACTCTTCCTGTTGTTCATATAGTCGATATATAGAATTGCTCACAGTAGTACGCAGTGTATCGAGTTACGAAGACCTAATTACACTCGTTCTACTTGTTATGTTGTCTTAAGACGCCTGCGACTACAAATTAAGGCTACGGACATTCCCAAGCTCTTAAGAAATGATCAAGAAGTTATATTGACCATGACGTGTAGAAACACTACGTTGTTTAGATGACAAACAATTTATATGTTTTTAGTGTTACTAAAGAAGAAATAAAAGAACAATCAATCTCCTTATCTTACATTAAAATGGAATAAAAAATATTTCATATTATCCCAAATGACACAGACTCCGTTGTACGTACAAATATGAAAGAAAATCTAAAAAGAAAATATCGGAAGTGTAAAGACGTAAATAATTTAAATTCAAATGCTTAATGTTTATAATCAACCAAGTTGAATACTAAAGTATTGCAGTTCCTAAGCGAAATATTTGAACGCTTGCGTGACAGAAGCGTTTTAAACATTGTTCGAAAACAAGTTGGACCTTAGCGCTGATATGAAAAACAAAAATCGAGAGAGCGTGGTAACCTGCCTCGATACTCGACACAATAAGAAATAAAGTTTTATTGAGGTGGACAGATTTGGGCAGTGGGTCTTTTATACATACATACACGCAGCGTCGGAAGGTAATGGTTATTTTAAAAACACAAAATCTTTTATTGAATAAAAATTTACAATTGGCTTATATAATTCGGCGAGTCTGTTCAATGTAAAAGAAATTATATAAAGAAATGAATTTAAAAATAATCTGATAAAATATGTCCATTCTCTTAAAATTTCTATGTTAATTGTAAATAAGAAAGAGAAAATTATGATTAAAAATTTACATTAAATTTGTTTATTATTTATTTTATAAATTTTAATCGTTGTCTAATTTTCACCTTTGTCATTACATTGTACATGTTCACTTCTTAAAACATATAGCCACAATAGCTGTTATTTTGTACAAGGAACTCGACTCTCGGCCGTTATTTTTTTTAATTTTTTTTGGACGTGATAGAAAGAAATCCCTGTCGAGATAAGAGGTCTTTATGTTATAATTATTCTTATCTTATATTTCCTAGTTCCCCTTCATCAAAATGGATGAAATTTCATGAAAATTATACACGAAAACTACAGAGTATATTTTCGCGGTTATATTATTTATAACAAATCCCCAGTCACTCCTTTTTTGAACATAATGCCCAAACTCAATCTTATGTCACGTGTAAACGTTTCTGATTCCACTCATTTTTACCAACCGTCATCTCATTAGTCGCTTCTTTCAAAAGAACATTGAAACTAAATCACACAAATGTTCCAAGTTCTATAAAAATAAATGACGTTTTTTAATACGTATCATAAAATTTTCAATCATAGCAATACAAATCTTGCTCGGTGATAGTTGTTAGTACAATAACATTAATGCCATTTCATTCATTCTATCGTCGCAATAAATTCTGCGAGGTCTTCTCAATATTTGCATAAAACGATAATTTGGGTTATTTGCAACGGCGTTCAATTGTTATTGCGGTCTATTTCATTTAAATGTTTATTTATTTCATATATCCGTCTAATTTAATTGTTAACTATAAAGTTTAAACTTAGTTTAATGGATTTTTAAAAAGAGAGCACAGACTCAGCTCAGATTACGGATACTATCTATTGATTTTTTTTAAATCTTGGTATGCCGTTTTCTCATACTGCCCAAATAACTAAATCTGTAATTAAATAAAATATATTTCCTTAAAGTTATATAAAGTTTAATGTGTACTTTAAATGTATTTAACGGGCCAATAGTTAAGAAGGTGACTACAATAAAATCAATACAGAATAGTGACAGTACGAGTACGAACATCGGTTGATGCACATGGCGGGCGATCTGCCGGCGGGGTAGAGCGCGGTATCCGTTGCAGGTCGTTGCCCTCCGTATTAACCTTGTGCACACACTATCAACTAATAAAGCTCACTTGGTGCCCCTACATCACTTTTCATACAACTATATGACTCTTATGATTTACTGTCCGTTGAATGCACGCACTGTTTTAACTTTAATGATTTCAGCTTCTTGTATCTGTATTACTTTTAAAGTTCAATAAATATTTAAACACTCACAGCCATTTTTTAAAGTTAAATGGGTACACAAAATGTTATTGCAAAACAATTTTTTTTAATTATATAATACTCCATGAAATTGAGGTTTTAAATACATTTTATTCAAAAAATACGAAAAGAAAACTGTAATAGGCGTATTTCTTGCCGTACGCGTGATTTCTTTACTTTCTACGTGAGTGTAAAGACCCGAAACGACTTTTTTTATCATATTACGTTCACTTGTTACGGCAATGGACGCCTCCATTACCATTACACATTAAGGGCCTAACAAATGTAATAAACAGTCTTCATAATACTGTCTCTTTCTTTTTATATTATAAAAACTTCTTTGAACGTCTTTGTTTTCTCACACCTATAATTATTTTCAATATTGTATTTGTATTATGAGAGGATTGTTAAGGTAATTTTTATTATTTAATAAACGGAGTAGTTGTGACACAAAAGTCATTTGATTTTACGTAAGCCGGTACATACAACACTAATACAACAGCGTAATGCACATGTAAAATGAATTCAATGAGGTTTTCCTCCTTATTATTCGGCATAATAAATATCGATTGGAGAATTGGCTTAGGTGTCAGTGAACCGTAAATATCTTTTTATTATTTTAAATGTACTTTTCTGTCATAATTTCCTAGAATCCATTTTCTTGATTGTCACAATTGTATTATAAATAAAACAAAAGAAGCAGTTAGCAGCAGAAGTTAAAGAGGATTGCAGGGATTTCATATTTTTATTTGGCATGATCCTGTACCTCACTATGCATCTGCATTTAATTATTAACGCTTCAGCACTTTAATCATTCTTATACCTCTCGTTCATTGTGAGCTATTCCCCCAACGTTCTTCCAAATTATCCCCTCGTCAACTATCAAATATGGCCGCCCTCTGCACGCACAAGGTACGTCGTGAGTGCCTCGCTGCGCTGTCGCATCGCCAGTGCAAAACTCACACTGAATTGATATTTCAACGGCATACTTACGTGCAATCATTATGATAGTCTTGAATATTAACACCGTGGTGTTAATACTTGTACAAACTATTATAGTTCGCTACCCCGATTCTGTTTCAGGGAACGTAGTGTACTGCGAAACATTTTTTTTAGCAAGTAAATTTAGTTAGAATAAATGTAACCAGTAACTGTGTGTCAGTGATAGTGAGAAAATAAAAGTTGAAATTATATTGGAATGCTTTGTTACTAATTATAGAGACAACTACTAAATAGCTACTTTATTTTAACTTCGTATTAAAGATAACAAGCATTACTAAAATCGAATTAGCTTATTGACATTTTATACTAAAGTTGGTATATATTTTCTTTAGTCTAGTAATAAAAATCGATATTCAATATTGAACAATAAGACTACGTAAATAAAATGGGTAGCCAACACGTTAATTAATTTTTTATAGGCTTCATAAATAAATGTTCGTTAACAAAAAATAGTAGCTTCAGTTAAAGATGCAGTATTACGCTCGCAGGTCCCCACTGCCGGCTCCGGGATTCGTACCGGTTTATTTATTTTTGTGGAAGCTCTCGATTGTAAGCTTGAGATCCCAGACCCAATCTGCTATGTAACAGTATCGGACACATCGAATATGGCAAGTTTTAAAACTAACTTGACTTTGTTTCACACGGACTCATTAAAAAAAAAACGAAAATTACTATTATACAAGTTTCAACTGACTTCAGACATCAAAGTTTCAGTTTTTTTCCCGAGTAGTAAGAGGGCAATAATTCTCGGTAACATTTGATTGTACGAATAAAGTATGTTCTATTGTGACTTTCCTTTGTCTAAACTACTATAATCGCTTTTGAATTACGAGATGTAATTCGATTCGTATTCGTCCCCAAAGTGTCATAGGGGTACAGTCAGTCGAGTTTTTTTAATTTTAATATTGCTTGTTATTTTGTGTATATTGCCTGTTGAAGTTATAATAATGTTCAACATCTGTTTCAAGTATTGTTCACCGAGATATTTCTGCACACTTGTATCACGGTTCTCTGTGAAAGATGCAATTTTAACGTAGTACAACTGACTCTTTGTGGTTCTTCGTGCTTTCTCAGAAATTGCGTCCGTGTGAAATGAACGTGTATAAAAGCGTCCACTTACTGCGTTGGTGACACACTTTCATGTGGTCGACTGCGTTGGCTTCTATACGATGAAAGTCTATATTGAGCGAAAGCAGTAAATTAGAAATCTAACTCTAGGTTGTATGATTAATAAATAAAAGCTTTTTGTCTTACGTACTTACAATCACAACATATAGAACATAAATATTACAACAACTATTGAAAACTGTTGAAACGTATTCAAAAATACCTAATATGAGTAATCTCTCCATTAGTGGGTGGAATTGTTTTATTTCTTATCAGTACATTTGACTCCGAGAATTCGACTTCTTCTTTTCTTTTTTGTCTTAGATTCGAAAGGTATATTTGGACCTTGTCCATTAATTTACTAATGATTATGTGTGTAGTTATTCCGATCGAACAGTCTTACTGTTTTTTCTTTAATCTTTGTTGTATTTTTAGTTTTTATGACTACATTAACGCTTGTGGGTTTCCGATTAATTTACGTTAAAAATTAGTTTGCGTGAGTCATTATCCATCGGGGACCGCGATTTGGAGCGGCTAGGCCTAAATAGGTGCTTAGTATCTACTTGTCACGCAACTTGTAGCCTCACCCCGAGACGCCTAGTTAATTAATTAGTGACGGTCGATTACGAGGCCGTAACTATGTTTGAGTGTTAGATTCCTATTGTCGAACGATGTCATCATATTAATGAGTGTAACGCACTTATTGGTAATGCGTTATATTGCAGGCAAGATACGATCGATCGTCGTCAAAACGATTTCGTTACCAAATTGATTATCATTCAAAATAGGATCGTTGTTTTGTGTCAACTTATTTGGCGGTGGAATGCGGTAGCTGAAAGAGGCTTTGGTGGCTAGTCCTTAGCGGAAGTATTCCAACGGTTGCCTAACCAGCATTCGGTTTAAATACTGATTCATATGCGAAGTCAATTGTATTAATAAGTCTATGAAAAACTGTTAATTGTATGTTGCATCGTTTATATAGATAGTTTGGCTTCACGTGAAAAATTGCGTATTTGAGCTCTTACATATAGCAATACGTATAAAACAAAAAAGCAAGAATATTGCCTCATATGGTAATAAGTTAATTCGACGTTATCGCAAAGGCGCGTTACAGTTAATTAATTAAACTAAGGTGAACGACACGATAGACGTCTGTACTTTAGTAACATATTTAATTACATTGTACAAAGAGTATTTATGTTTTAATCAAAATAATTTTGGTTTTTGTCTCAAGTGGCAGTTTGTTCGTTGTATATTCTTTGTATTGTTTGTTAAGTAATACTAAGAAATTTTTATCCGTCCAGTTCATTTAAAATGTTTTTTTTTATAATGACAAAGTAAATTTCTTTGTTGTTTCACAACCCTGCTTTGTCAGTGGTCAGCTTTCTTTTTGTTCGTTTCCAATTAATCTTTTAAACCTACTGGTTTAGAAGAATTTTAATCTTAATCTTGTTATGATTACTCTACTTCATATTCATATTTCTAAGATTTTCACGTACTAATGTCAACATCACCTTTTTTAAATATTAAATTATATAAAATTCAAAGTTTTATAAGTCGTATTCACTTAAGATGTAAAATGTTTTTGTAATGTCATGAACTTGTTCTTATATAATAATTAAATCTGGCTTAGTAAGGATATATAAAAACTGAGTTGTTACATTCTTTTAATATTTAACATATTACGATCTTTGAAGCTTCGCGGAGGCTTACCCTTAACTGTGGACGTCCAATGTTTGATAATATTGTACATTTATAAGTAATTAAATATAATTTCAGTTTTGTTCCATATATTAAATTATTAAGTCAAGTAGGAATAAATAAATACGCGTAGTCGTTGAGTGTGGTAACACGAGAAACCAACGAGTTGGTCATTGAGGTATGAATGCGCGCCGGCGGTGTGCCTACACTTTCTATCACCGGACGCTCGCACTATCTTACTGTTTCCATATTCATACACATCTTACGACGCGAAATAATTATAGCAATGAACATTATTAATTTTCATACTTTATTATATCCTTTATAGTAATTCATACAATAATTGAATTTATTAAAATTATTAATTCAATACTTGATTTTATATTAATTTAAATTGTATACATACTTGGTCAATGTAAAAAAATATGAATTATTTATTAAGTGATAATTTGTTTATATGTTTTTTTAAAAAATGTTTATATGTTTATTGTTTTATCAATCCGCTTATATACTTCAAAGTGTAGACGCATGGATTCACTAAAAGCGCGAGAGGTCTACCAGGGTCCCAAAAAGAAATCTGTAATCTGTCAAGGGGGAAGAGAACAAGAATTAGGTCTCTGCCACTTCATACATCAGAGGGAACATAATATTATTGGCACTTTAGATGTTTTTACATGTGCGTCCACTACTGTCTATTAGCATTTTGAATAAAAAAATATATAAAAATATAGTGTAAGGAAAAGAAGATCTAAGAAGATTGCGCTTGATCTTATATCTGTTTAATTTTTTACAGGGAAATCACGACTTCTATCCACATCTAGTTTTTAGACGGCCTATTGCGTCATAAATATGTAAGGAAGTGAAACTATACACTTGCGTAGTGATAGTTTCACGTACAATATTCCTTAGTTACGTTTGTGGTCTAAGTCGTATCACAAACCAAACTGAATAGAAAACAGATATTCGTGAAAAGATCGCAAATTGATTACTGAATTTGCAATTAGCACTTCTTCTATCGAAATCAAATTGATTTTTTAAATAACAAATTTATCCTCATAACTTATTTATAAATTAATTGGGGGTAACTTTTTAATTGCTAATAGAACTTTGTATGCAATGAACCCGTATATCGAAGCATGGTCTTGTGTTGCGTGATTCACATTGCAACATAGCTGTGGGGTGTTAATTTTATTCAGCGGAGCCGTAATCTCATTAGCGGGTAATGATAAGCTACGAACAATGGTGTCTCTGTGTGGGGACGAGTCATACTGGATCCGATGTGCCCCATTGTTGAATGAGTTGCGTACCACTACGATGCAACAGTGTCACTCTCAAATACAAGTGATCGAAATTTCAATATTAAATTATACATTTTGATTTATGTCATTCGTTTTTAGTTTAACTAATACTGACGCCGGCAACTTGTTCCATTCCTTTGGCGTACTCATAATGGACTAAGATAAATTAAACGAATTTACGTATTTGCAGCGTTTCTTTGTTTCGAAGTTACTTTATAAGAATTCACACCGTTCACGAGTAATTCATACGTCCATAGTATCCTGTTTAAATTCAAATAAAAACTCCTTATTGAAATTAAAATTGGATCCAAGTTGATTTTGTATTCCATTGACGTACACGACAGGGGAGATATCTTGTAACGCGATGAAAGGCAAATTCGTATCGATGCAGAGATGACAGAATTGCAGCTGAAATAAATTACATTTACATTTTGTTTTGCAACCCCCCTGAACATGTAAAACAGTGATACGTCATGTGCGTACGTATATTATGATATGAAATATATTCCTATATGGAAAATTTCCGAATGAATGTACAGATTCTATTTAAGACTGTTTGAAGATTTTACTAGAGTAAGGAAACAAAAAAAATATTATATCTGTGTTTGAAGCAATATTATTATTTTCACTTTTACTGTATAACGACAATAAATTACCGAATTTGGAATATTAAAATATGACATTTACAAACATTTTATTTTACAAATTTATAAAATGTCATTTCAATGATCAAGTCAAACAATAATTAGTTATTTATTATTTTCTGTTAAAATACTTTGCTTGGCGAATGCGATTTCTCTGTCTACCCAAAGAGGAATGAACGCGATATCTTGGTATTTTTAGAAATTCAATAATATTTATGCCCATACTGTATTGAAAGTTGATTTAATAATAACTTTTTTTAAATATTTCTCTGGATATCTTCATTATCATATTGTTATTAAGCAATAGGATTAAATTCATTAAAAATACCCATTATCTAATATTACGAACGAATTATGGCTGTGGCGCAAAGGAGAGGATTTAGTTTAACAGGAAAACTTGTCCATCCTTAGAGGCGTAGCTGCTTTTAAATTATGTTAAAACTACATATTTTCTATCCTGGAGTATTAATAGAACATATATTTTAAACAGTTCAGTAAAGCACATTATCGTTCAACACATTACCTGAAGCATTAAAATACCTACAAAGTCCAAGTGTTTCCCTGAACGACTGTTTAACTAACGGTAGCATTGTTCGACGCCATGTTTACACTCGACCGCAAGATATTTAACACTAGCATACATTGTTAAAATTAGCTTTGATTTTGTTAGTATTATGCCTTCCAACTAACATTCTGTGCTATACAATTAGCGGATGCGTGTTAAACTCTCGGTATGTTTGTATGAGAGATCGTGAGCTTTTTGAAGCGATGCAAACGTGTCCCGACGCTTTTCAGCCCGTATAAAGTAGCTCGTTTGCGACATCTATTAAAAATTAAATGTACGTTTTTAATTTGGAGCTCTGTTATTTTTAAATGATTTAAATCGTGTTATATGTCACCTTTTATTAATTTCACACTTGAAACATTAACTTTTTCATCTGCAGTGCAGCAGATATCCACGTTCACCTTAACAAAGCTGAATCATTTGCCGGAAAGGTCTTTACTCGTTCTCTTCGGCTAAATCCCATTAAGTTATCCATACTGTAACATAATAGTTCTCTGAGATTTTTATATGATGAAACGAAATTAGGTACAAACACTATCAAAAGTATAAAAGAGGGTGCGAAGTCGCCGGTGACAATAAAACATCAAAGGACTTTCATGAAAATCTTTTAAAATAACGTTCAAAGGTTAATCCTGTCTACAAAGAAAATGCTTTAATTAAGCTTTGTAAATATACAAGACATAAAAGGATCTCTAGGACTAATACAAAGTAAATTATAAAAATCTTATGTCGTTGTCTTTGTCTTAGATTTTAGTACTTGAGATCTGTTTAAAATTAAAATGAAATGTATAATCCTTCATTTATTTATGATATTGCGAACTCATATAATCTAGGAAATATGAATGAAACGTCTCTCACATTTAAAATGCATATCTACAAAAAGGGATCGTCAGACAAGTCTATGATGAAGATTTTTCTCTTGGTGATGCACACTGTTGATTCGTATTTTTGATAATTAATATTTCTTTTAAATTAGGACTTTTGTAATCATTTTATTTTATAGATAACAGTCAATTTAGTGAACAAAACGTGTAATAGTTTTGAATTTATGATTATTTTGTTTTGGTTTTAGATATGTTATGATTAAAAAGCTTTTAACCATAAAATTTATAAATAAACAATTACATAATATTTGCAATACAGATTTGAACAAGAAACTGGTATAAGTACGCTTGAATTCGCCTATCTAATAGTCCCGTAATTATAGGAGTGGGTGGGTGAGCCCGAAGCTAGGCCCGGGCCCGGGTCCGGGTCGGCAACCGTAAGGGCTTCGACCTACGCGCGCCTGCGCGACCCGGCATCGACCAACCTTCTCTCTCGCTTCGCCTCTCCTCGCTTCACCTCTCCTACCTCACCCTGCCTCGCCCTGCCTCGCCCTGCCCGGGACGCCTCAATATAATCGCGTCTGAGAACCGGCCGTATATCTATTCTCACTACAGTTATACAGATGCGGAGACCGTTTTAATCTCCCTGTTACCCACTCTACATATGTCTCGCAATCAAACCTTTAATGTTATCCTTTATGACCATAGTAAAATTGTTAAAAGAGTGGGGACATTCTTGAGGTATATTTGAACGTCTAATAAAGTTACTGTTAAACATTGTCCAAGTTAATACATATCTCAACGAAATTAATTGTTAAATTAAAATCCCTCATTCATGCAGGTTGTAATCTTTTAAATATAAACCGAATGCATACTACTATTATTCCCACAGCGATTAGATTTATAACACTTAATATTGTTACTGTAGAAACAGATTTTGCGCAAAAGTAGGGTGCTAAGTATTTGCTGCTTTCATATTATAAAAAGGGAAAATAAAGTATAGAAGCCCTTACAATTGTACATTTACTGTACATTGAGTCGATAGGTAAAAACTATTTGCAGAAGGTACTTGCATTCAGATGAATGTTCATAAACTTTTGAAAATGGAGCTAAGTACTAGATGCGGTTGAAATCTTAAGGAAATAATACTCTTCTGAGTTTTATAAATATGAATAAAATTGCACATTGACTGTGGCTTCGTATTTGATGGAACGCTTTTCAAGAAATCTCTTCGGTTATGACATATAATTAAAACCATATTTAGGATAATTTAGATCAAATTAGAAAAAGATTTAGATCAAATTTTATGTCGTTTATAGTTTCTTAGTTTAGATGTAGCTAATAATAATAATTTTGGCGACAAATTTGATTACATCATCAATGGTTCCATTTATTTTATCGGTGAACATTTAATGTTCTCGAAATGTAATTTTAATCAATAAGCGTATTATTATTAAATTAATTACAAACAGAAGTTGGGATTTAATAAATGTTAATTGCAATAACTAATCAATTAATTCACTGTGTTTTATCAACGTTTAACTAATCCTTTATGTACCAATTATAATCAGAGTAGGTTTTTCAGTACTCGTTACAAGATTACCGTCGATCATTACACTGAATCGATTTTTTCAGTCAAATGTTGTTTAGTTTGTACTCGTACGTACCAATAATGATCAAGTTACTGTATTCAAACTTTGTGTTCTAGGCAGGAGTCGCCGTGTTTATTAGAACGAAATCATATTACTTCGTTGTTTAAGTGCCTATGACTTATAAATGATACCTTTGTTATTCGAAGAACTTATTTGTCGACTTTCAGATTAAATTATAGTTGCCGAGATTGTGAGTCATACGTATTTTTATATTCAAATAAAATTATTTCTATTCATAGTATCAGAAACTAAAACACACTAATTAGGAACAATTTCTTCTTCTATGTACATATTATATGAGTAAGATTTATTTAAAAAAAATCAGAAGGATTATTTCAAACTCATATTGGTATTCATTTAATTTCGCGTGATAATAATTATATCGTACTCTCTCGCATTAGTATTCATAGCACGAACATTAATTATTATTCAAATGAAAGTTGAACTGCTGCGGATTGCTTATAAAATAGGTGTGATGTTGAAATAGGATTCGGTGTATTTGACGTAAGATTTGTGTTTTGGGAACAAATTTACCTAACATTTACTCGGTTCAAGTACATTTTAGATAAACAAAACCACCAATAAGCGTGAAAAGTACTTGTGTAAAAATAAGCAAAATTATCACAAACAATGGAATCCTTAAAATTCGAGTAAATTCGATGTGTATGAGTTTAAGCACTTTTCTTCAATATAAATGCATGTATATATTATAAAGTGGAAATAGTAAGTCACATATATTATTCCCCACACGACTTATTGTCTATAAAACGCCAAGCGACTTTCAAACTTCAATTATTAATACATATATTATTAACATGGGAATACTAACAGGTTCCATTGTACTTCTGGACAGGAAACTAGTTAACGTCAAATTTCAAAACCAATTTATCTGTAATATTGAACACATGATCTGTGTCACGATGGATTTAAAATATCTATGAAAGCCTTAAATGAAAATAGGTCGCCCGTAATACAACATCGATGCCATTTATTGAATTAAATTTGCACAACGTTCTTTGCCCGCAATTATTGTCAAAGCAATTTGACGTCCATTTTTGATTATGTAATGAACCGTTTATTGATGCGATAATCTGTTGTTTGTGAACGACGTCACAAAAATAAATGTGCTAAAAATTATTGTTTAACCGTAATGTAGTCTATTAAGGGGCTTCACACAATAGTAGACACACAGCCTACTTGCTACCAATATAGAAAACTGGAACAGAATAATAAAGTGAAGGCGGCTTGTTCGATGCAAGAGTCGGATATTGTCGATCAGATAATAGGCTGGAATTGCATTTACGTCGCATCAAGACGGGTCACTATAGGCGGGTGCGGAAATTGTCCCGGTCAAGTGATTTCCTGATTGTGATTCAAACGGTTAACCGAGACAAGTTGAGCGTCTTGTCACTTTTGATCTGTGCGTATTCGTTTGTAGATTTCAAGACGCGGGTGCTCGTCGCTCGCGTGATGTACATTGCACGTTTATTAACGTCTTGCGGTCAATGAACTTTCTTGTTTTTGTTTATGATTTCGCTTTCGATGAGTACCGCTAGTTGTGGAAAGCTTAATTGGACATCGACTGTGTGTATATTAAACAAAAAATTTTAAACTTTGTCAGTTTAGATAACTTGAGACATAAATATTATACTGTATTTTTTTAATTATCTCCATTTTTATGCTATACGAACAAAAATGATCTATTGATAAAACTTAAACACCAGTTTTATTTCTATTGATAAATTACTTTTTATCTACTCTGTGGTAATCAAAACATTGTTTTGTTTTTCGAAACGACATTATACAGGGTGGGCCACGGAGGCTTACGAATTTAAAATCGCCATAGCGTTGGAACGGGGTAAGGGCGCTCCCTTACCCGTGTGCGGGAGGTGGGGATCTGTAGCTCGGTTCTCGGAAATTTAGTCGCGATGGAGCACTTCACGGGTGAACAGCATGCGTTTTGTGTTAAAAATTATTACAAAAATGCCGATTCGGGCGTTACTGTTCGACGTTTATTTCGCTCTCACTATGGATTACATGACTTAAAACAGTGTCCGAGTGAAAGCTTGATTAGGGCGTGGGTCAGAAAGTTCGAGGCTACCGGTTCGACCCTCAATCAGAAATCTAAGGGGCCCAAAAGGACAACAAGGTTAGAGGAAAACATAAACGAAGTAGGAGCTTCCTTATACGCAATCCTGGGCAATCAACTCGCAAGCGATCAGCAGAGCTCTCTGTAACAAGAACGACTTTGCGTCGAATTTTGAAGAAAGATTTAAAATTGCACCCCTATAAACTTCAACTAGTGCAAGATTTG
>JAABKM020000025.1:7582529-7597744 GCA_016277805.2 Papilio aristodemus | reverse complement strand
ATCGAATCCGGGACCCCAGCGTTGCAGCGGTACCGTATACGTAATACGTGATACCACTGAGCTACCGAGGCAGTTATACATTATTATACAATGTGAATTATTAATTAAATATAAATACAACTGAAAAAAAAAACTGGTCTAACTGATTAATTAAAAACTAACAAACATCAACATCAATGATGTTCATATTTGGTTTTTGTTTTAGGCTTGACCGCCGATCAGCGTGTTGTTACTCATGCTATGGTGTCGATGATTGAGAACCATTTCTCGTGGGTGGTGATGTGGTGGCGCGCCAAATACCCTGATAGCATGATCAAGGGCTACCAAGTTAATCTGCGCAACGCCCTCAACACGCGTCTTCCCAATCCGATCTTGAACATTTGCTACAAATTTACCACCGGCCGCAAGGTATGTAAATCTTTAATAACTGTATATATTATAAGCTCAAGGCTGTGCTCCCCTGTGCTAAGGGTGTAGGTAGAGGTGTAACGACTACACCTACTTTCTGCTGTATATATACAAAACGATTATTTTATTTATTTATGATGTGATAGGGGGCGAAAATATCGCCATACCAGGCATAAATTCTAGACGCCGAGTAGATATTGAATTGAAAAATTGTAATCTTTCACACCTTTATTATACCCTGTTGGGGTGACCATATCTCTTTCAAACTGCAATAAGCATTAATAAAATCCAAAAAATATATCGTTTTGATTTTTGTCAAAACATTTAATATCAATGACATCGATTTAGTATTTAATATATTCAGTTTAATTTTTAAACCATAAAAATATGTATTTTTTTATTTCAGTCGTTATTTTTATTATAGTTTAGAACATTATCTAACTGTTATACACGGTAATGCGAGGGACGTTTTCTGCCCGGGCCTTGTTCCGTTCTTCTATGCCTTATCGATATTCTATTTATAGTTTGTCGGGTGCATGACTCCAATATTATAAATGAAACTTAAATGCTTCATTGATATTGTTGTTTACAACGTAATAGGCAGTTACTGTCGGTACAGTTGATAAATCTTTATATTAAAAAGGCGAAAATTTCGAGAAAAGTAAAGAAAATTGTGGCCAATGGTTATCATGGTGCGGAAGCTATGTGTAATATTTTATGTAATATGTGTCACAAATACGTTACTAGAACCAGACAAAGTAGAGAAATTGTAATTATGTAATAAAAAATTAGCAATAATTGCAAAAACATCAGATTTTCTGGAACCAAGTGTACGAAACATGTTTTATATTCTATTAAAAGCAAATGTCTGTAATAAATCATATTATTTATTGCAATTTTCCAAATTACTCATTATCTAAAGATATTTTTACTATCGCATTAAAGAAAAGCTTACGGCGAATAGTGGGTGTACTAGTTGGACCTCTGCCTACATCTTCGGGAAGCACAGACTTGAAGTACTAAAGATATTCTGTTTTAGAGGGAAGGAAATCGATTTACAGGTCTAAAATTACTCAGTAGTCTAGACTGAGATATCAAGATTTGCGACTCGTATGTCTATTTGAATGATCCTTTAAAATAGGTTATCGGATTTAGAATTGTATGTGACACGTGTATGTGATAACAAATCTTATTCTTTGTTATTTACATTAGCTTATACAAGTTTATTTTTAAAAATCTGCACTAGATCTTTTTTTTTCGCTTTTTCGTTAATTTATCTTGACTTCTAATCTTTTTTTCTTTGTGCTAAAAGTAGAAATGACTTGTAAGATTTGAACGTTTTATTAAATTGTAAGAGATCTAAATATCTACATAGGACATAGTAAATTGGGTATAATCAAAGTTTCTTAACCAATTTATTTGTCTCTTGTAGTTTGTTCTACTTTGATTTTTGCTTTTAGGGTATGAAGAAGGCCAGGGCTCATGGAATCGGTGTCCACAGCCAGGAGGAGATCATTGAGTTCGGAAAGATCGATCTCCGCGTGCTTTCGGATTTGCTTGCTGACAAACCGTACTTCTTCGGCAATGAACCTACCCTGGTAAGACCCTAACTCCTAGTTTTGTTTGAAACATTCTAACGGAAACTTTTACCACGCATGATTAATCATTTAATCTTTCGAAATTAGTCTCAGTGATATTGGTTAGAATTTGCCTAGTTATTTTTAGATTTTGCAATATTAAAGATAATTTTTAGAATCTAGTTTTTAGAATTATTAGACTCCTATAGAAAATTCTTTCAAGAATTTATTAGTATTTTATATTTATTCGTCTTTACAAACGATTTAATTACGAAGTACTAGAATTAGTACAGTTCGTTCATCTCAGATTTTTTACTCGTACTCGCTCTAAAATTCTCTTTGTGTTTCTGGTATGTGTACAACTTTTACTCTCTTTTTCCTTTTAACAAAGCAGACTGCAACATACACGACTTTTAAATTGTTATGCAAATGTGTACTTTAGCGTATTTAACATAAGAGCTAACGCTAGTCAGCAAAGTGGGCACTCAGCTAAATACTGCTACAGCCCACATAACATTTACTTTTTATAAATGCACGTAAGAAAATTCGTATGTTGACTCTAAGCTTTAGTTTTAGTAAAAAAAAATTTTGTATTTCTAAAACCCTATCTTTTATTCTATTATATTATTGAACGCTAAGAGCATTTTCGTACTGAGGAGTATTTAAAAAAATGATTTTCTATGATATACATAATCCTTTTAAAAACTGTCAAAGTTTGCAATTTATGACAAATTTGCGTAATTAGTATTTTTGACCTATAGAATAATGTTTTTTTTTCGTGAGTATGTATGTGTGTACGTACTTCAGTTTCGTTGATTTCCCGTGTCCTAAACGGAATGAGGTGTCATTTGATTTTTATTCTTCCTCGAAGTCAGGTAGGATAGTGGAATGTAATGAGTTTACAAACATAATTGCTGTTCAACAGTTGGACGTGGTAGCGTTCGCTAATCTTGCTCAACTGCACTTCATCGACAAAGAGGTCGAACATCCCCTGCGTGATGCCATGAACGAGTCCTTCCCGAACCTGGTGGGGCTGGTGACTCGCATGAAGGAGCGTGCTTTCCCCGACTGGGATGATATCTGCCGAACGCTCGACATGAACGCTCACCTGCCCAAAGCCAAGGACCAGGGCAAAGACGCTAAAGAAGGCACTGGCCCCGCTGAAAAGCAGCCCTCGGCTGAAGATACTGAGAAGGGCAAGGTAAGATTAATTTTGATGCTTTACTTAGCCAATTGTCACAATGTACAGATATACAGATGTATGTACAATGTACAGATGGCGCTCTAATAATTAGTTTTATTACACTTCATTAAGTCATCGAAATGTACATAAATTTCAAATTAATAACCGTGTAAATACAACATTTCAACCAAATTATTTTAAAGTTTTCAACGTTACAATTATTTTCAAGATAGTTATAATATACAACACTATATTTATTTATTTATTTATTTATTCATTTATAGTACACAAACATCATATATATACAACATTTAAAATAAAATAAGTTACAGTATAAATATTCTTATATATAATATATGACAATGATAGTGTACATTTCATTTGCAAAATAAGTACAACTATAGTATATAAATTATAAGATTACATTAAAACAATATAATAATAAATTATTTTAATGTAAAACTTTTTTTAGGGCGACGAAAAGGAGAAAGAACAGGAGAAGGAGCCGGAGGACAAGGAGGAGAAGTAACTGCATTAGATCGAAACCCAAGAGCAGTACGGCGGGCAAAACGCATCCCAACGTCCAACTATACGCAAGCATAGCGTATAATTAACGTCGTTCCGCCCACCGTACAATATTTTATTTACATTATTAATATTTACATTAATTTTAAGAGTCAGACTCGTGGTAGTATCTGTACAATAAAATCATGTAAATCCATTTGTCTTTCCCGTTTCTTTCAGTTGTCGACGGTCGCGTACGTCGTGGCAGTGTCTTACGTTCCCATTATGAAATTATGTTACGTTATTATAGAAGGTTTGAGTCAACATGGCGCGTGATGCTTCTGCCCAACGCTTACAATACAGTCGCTGCGTTTACCTACAAAAGGTTAATCGCGGAGAAACTGCCTCTCAAATTAAAGCTCCATTTTGACAAGAATAAAGACAAATCGAGATAAATACAACTTACTAAGAAATAGATTAAACAAAAGAAGAGCTTAGCGACCTTCTTAGCACGACATTCAATATATGTATAGACAGTACTTTAGCATTTATTTTCGATGAGATACACTAGATGGACATTATCAATAATAAATGCTGTCTATAATACTAGCTAGGCTTATTTACCTCGGCTTTAGTGTCGCTCGCCAAGTTGTGTTGAACTAATTATAATGAGTTGAGCTCGATGTTTGTTCGTTCGTGAATGTTGCGTGTTGTTTCATTTCATTTTGTCCGATTCCCGGTTTTCGTTAAACGGTTTTGCTTATATGATTTTTATTATTCGAATAAACTAGGTTACAAGGATAAATTTAGAGGATTAGGCATTTGATTAATCGTATTGAATTAACTATAAAATTATTCTATTGTTTAGGTACTTACAGGATTAGTTATTCATTAATTCAAAATGTAGATTATTAGATACATAATGCACCGATTTAAAGTAAGTCATGTAGTTTTAGGGCATGTGTGTGTCCCCCTTTACTCTATACCGTTTGTATTTATCTATCGGCACTTTAGGGAGCACCACATGACGTATTCGTATTAATTGTGTAAGCATTAGAATAAAGGAATGATTCGAGAACCAACACCGGTCTCGTTCTCTAGGATTATCTTCGCCGTGATATATATACGGTTTAATGTCGAAAAAAATCGTCATTATACGTCTCTAAAACGGAACAACGTTGTGTATTTTGACTGGTTTAGCATTTCATTGTACTTGGTTTTACATTATTAAATAAAAAATTTACACTTTACAAACTTTTGATAGAAAAAACTAAAAATTCCTGGAAGACTGTTTTTTCATATTAATGTATTAATTAATAGTCCGTAATGTTTTGATATTGTATTAATTAAGATTTATTATTAAATATCTTTGGTATATATAATGTGGTCGTGCGGGGATGCAGACTGATCAACACTGACCATCAGTCACTACATCAGAATAAAACAAGTGATACGATACACGAACAAATTTTTAATCGATTCAATTCAAAATACCTTGCTCTAAAGCTTCCTACACACTTAACCGCCACGAGCCAACGAATTGTTACAATTTAGAACATTTAAAACAATTTAGAACGTTACTATAATTAGTACTAGTGTTTCAAGTATAATTCTCTCAATATAACAGCAACAGTAACGCGCCGGGTTATATTGGCGGGTTTGGTGTTTAGGTACCATAGGAGCCTCTGACATTTTGAGGATCAGCTTCTGAACATGTCTTAGCTTGTGTCGCGCATTTCCACTTTGTATACTACTTTTATCTAGGTATTTACAATTCAACGATTTTTTTAAGTATAAATTCTTCATCGACATTCCGTGTTTAAACATCGTTGTAGCGGCTTTAGAAGTAATTTTGTGTAAGGTTATAGTTAAGTAAAGGTCTCATTTGCACTGAGCGTTTTTTAATCGTCATATCCATTTGACGACATAGATATTAGCTTTATGAAATCTTTAGAGCGAAACGCTCAATGTATTTAAAACCTAGTAGATTTTAGATATAAGATATATTTGATATAATTATTAGTCAATAGAGCTCGTAGTTTTAGAAAGTAACTTCACCCAGTAGTTTGTGTGAAGTTACGAAGTTTTCAGTTTTTTAAATATTTTTATTTCTCATTTTTGGGGTAATGGTCGACCGTAAGGTCCCTCCCAACAACTGCAAACCATCACTGCCATAATTAAGTCTCGGATATAAGATACAATTAAGTTTTAAAATTAGATATCCGACTGAAAAGTTGGTTTAGCATATAAGTATTAGAAGCTGTATCGCGAGCTCCTTCAATCTATTTTTCAGTAGAGTTGCCGGTTATTGTAGTGAATATTTAAGTTGTGTTCAGTTCAATAGTGTCGCTCCGCTTTTCCGCTTTTGCTAGTTGGGTATTTGACATTGTAACTTGAACATTACGATATAATGATTGAGTTAGGTTAATCAGCATTAACAAATAATTAAACAACTTTAGGATCGTAGTTCAAACTATTTTACTGGCTAACCATCTGAGTCAGATTAGGTAAGATAAGTTAACAAGATTGAAATCGGATGAAATGCTCAACAACACAATAATTTGCGACTGGAACATGGACAACTGGGAAACGTTATGATGAACGATGAATGGATAGTTTTTAACTTTAACGTAACGTAGATTTAATCTATTCATTTTCATCTCAGTCTCGTGTAATCCAACTCAATAAGAGTTTTCATTCATTCATTCGTAGTGGTAATATACAAATTAATCTTAGTTTAAGTATAGGTTATTCGACTATGTTTATATTAGGCGAGTAGTTATTGTTTTAAGGCGAATAAAAAATATATAAGTTTAATGATATTGCTATTGTTTGAAATTCTTTTCTTATATTCATTCAAAATTCATTGATTATCGTTTTTTAAATATGATGATTGTATAATTAAGTGATAGGTTAATTAATCAATTATAATATAGGACTTAATTGTTCGGCATAACGTGTCGTTTATAACTGAGCTTTCAGTGGACGTACTGTTCTAGAACTTTTCAATGTAATATTCTGTCAAATTTAAAAATAAAGTGTATACGTAATTAATACTGTGAATGCTTCGATGTATGAGAAAAACTTCTGATGCGTCGGAGCCGCACAGGTTTGTTTTATTTAAACAACATCCTACATCATCTTCCTGTGTTTGAATAACTTCGAAAGTTTACTGTTACTAAACTCAAAAAGCTATGAACATTGGATACGAGTACATACATTCACATTACAGTCCTTCGAAGTGTGTAGTTTAACTCGCAGCTAAATTCCAGCAGTATACAGCGATAACTGGTTGTTTGGGAAGCGGTCCTTTAATCTACCTACCGATATTGTTTAATATTTAATACAGGTAAACGACCAACAATGATTGAATTTCCGCTTTTAAAAATGCAGGATGAAGGTAAGACGTACAGAAGGTGAATATTGTCTCGATCTAAGGGATTTAAAAAGCAAATGAATGCTGTAATATACGGTCAGATGCGAAGTGATTCGTAGTACCAAACCAAACGACGCTTTTTATTAAAACAGCGTAAAAGAGAATATGGTGTTACTAAAATGAATTGAAAGTCTGATTGAAAGGCCATCCATCACCAATCTTTAATTACACACCAAATGACTTCCCTTCATACTTCATACAAAGGGTTAGGTTAGTTAGTAAAAGTTTGGTATTTTTTGAGAAATTCATTGCTTTTTTGAGAAGTTCTGCTTAGTGCGATATAAATTTTCTTTTTTAGTAACATGTAATGCAACCATGAAAAATATGCGTTAGCAGTAAGAGTTGCAGAAAACGACCCCCCTTCTACCACGTAATACAATTAAAATTTTAAAATAATTTAATGTTTCATATTTTTTTAACCTAACTCGTATGAATAAAGAATGGCAAAATCTTTACTGCACCATTCGTTTCAGATCAGTCTTGTGTGTACAATACACAAAAGCATTGGGGTGCTTTTGCAGCTGTGGCACTGTATGAAGTGTTGAGTCGGTAAGACCGGCGACATCCTTTTGCGTTAATCCTCGACTGTAACATTTGTACTTAAATAATTTCATTCTGATAACCGGTTGCACTTAGTCTGTTCAGATTTTCCTTTAAAGTAGTACGTAAATTGGACGACAAGAGCATGTTTCTTATTTGTGCCTAGAGGCATTCTTTATCCAGACCACGTTTACAAAATTTTGTTAAAAATGTGCATTAGATGGATTAAAAGGTAAACCCAATACAATACAACTTTAATTTTGATTCTTTTTCGCACAAATTCTTACAAGAAATTGTTAAACGTGCACTCACACCTATGTACGTGAGATATAGGCAAAATTAGGAATTTTTAGTTGGCGCAATCCTGACACATCTTCGCTTCATCTACATCCATACATCTAGGTATAATATAATATGTTTTTATTTCACAGGTCCTTACATCGCCTTTCTTTACTACTAATCTTATCGATTAACGTTTTGATTATTATTATTATTATTATTATTTATATGAAAGTATTTATTGACGCCAAGAGTAGTTACTAAAGGCTTACTTTTCATTAAATTGTTTGTATCCAGATTCTCCTTGGACTGAAGTAAATCGATTAATGAAGATAAATTTTAAGTGTAATAGGGATCTGAAAATGCCATCTTTCGACATTTTACGCTACTGTCATTGCATTAAAGGATCAGCTCAATATAAAGCAATTGGACAAAGATCCGTTTTGTAAATTAAAGTCGTTGATCAGCTAACGTTCAATAAAATGCAACTTACTGATACGTCCTCCATCGCCATCTAGTAAGTAATTTAAGCACATGTGAGTTCAATGTAACATATTTTTGTTGTTGATAACACCGAAACGAGATACTAGATGGCGCTGTAATTTAATCATAGTAAATTCACAATACAGTTCAAATTCTGTTAAAAAGAAAATTTAACGGCTGCGTCATCTAGTATGTAAATGAGGAATTACTAGGGAGCCCAATTTAATTTAGAATGATTTAGACATTATTACTAGATGTCATTATTAGATTCAATCTGCAAATTTAATTTTTTTTTGGAAAGTCTGCTGTACTATATCACCGGATGCTGTTCAAAGATTAATTTTTTTATGTTTTATTTATACTTACATAAATACAATGAACTGGGAAACTATCTTGAGTTCTTTAATTTTTAAAATGGATTTCGATAAATATTTAGTCTTGCATGTTTAATAACCTGCTGTTTTGAATCGAATAAATAAAAAGAGTAATAAAAAATAAGCAATCAAATCGCACTCCTATCAGGCGTCAATCGCATTCATATTTATTTAGGAAACATGTTTGTTTGCAATTGTGTAATAAAAAGGTAAAATTCTTCGTAAAGGGATTTTATCCAGAAAATAAAATGAAAACGTGAAAGAAGGACTTAATGAAGGAGTTTAAATAGTTGTAGTATTTCTTGCTCCTTGATCATTAAAATAAATAATCGTGCTCAGAGTGCTTAACTTATTTATTTGCTTTCGTCGAACCTAGTCAGGTCTGATTTTAACAAGGTAAGTAGATAAAAAATTCTTTATATTTTCATCTTGTTTCTGCCTTAGAATATAAAGAGATTCAAGCTCTTGCAAAATGGGGGTCAATACCCCTAAATCAGAATCCGTCTCTGATTAAACGTATTCTAATTTAACTACGATACTACAAACAATGACCCTTTTAATTTTTAAAACAAAAATTGTATCAAAAATATGTGCCAAGTAAGCAATCTCTTTTACAAATCTATAAAAATAAAAGCAGTCCGTTTTGGTATATCTTAATTAAATGTAGTATTTAGCGTAGTGTTGTAGTTCATCAACTTGCTGTGCGTCATTACTGAGTCTGTGTGAAAATAATTGTTTAAAATTCAATTTAACTTCTCATAATTCTTTCTTTCGAGCCGTAGTTAAAGTTTTTTTCAGTATTTGTTGTTAATAATATGTTTAAATTTGTATACTGATTAGCGTATTATTAGAGTCTAATTGTATTAGTTTATCGCCTAGAATAGATATGTAAGGAGAGAGGAATAGAAATGAGATGGAATAAAGAGAAAATATGTCTCCTTTTTAATATAAGGAAATTGACACGTATGGTATAATTGGACGGGGAGAATGGATATCGGTCTTTCAATCCCCGCACCACCAACCCTTTTCCGAGATAGTCTCAATCGAATTCTCCTCGTGCTATCTTTGGTCGGCCGTACATCACAGATTTGATGTGTGATTTTGGTTCACCGTGGGTAACTAATCCATGGCTACTAATCCCCACTGCTTGGACATAGTGGTTTCTTGTCCACCGCATTAAATGAAGTAACATCCCTAAAAATGAACAATTCAAATAAAACTTCATTTAGATATGTTATTAGCAAAGACTAACTCGATAAACATACGGAAGAAATAAACATTGAATGCAACTGATGATGGTTATACATAAGTATAAGAGATACAGCAATGCAAACATTAAAGAATATAAAATAACTTATAATTAGTTAATTAATTACAATGTACGGATATTTTAACATCGTATTAAATATGGTAGTTAGTGAGGTGTACTGACAGAATGCAAGTTAACAGTACTTAATAGTTTAGTACCCGGTAGTTAGAATAATTAACTAAGGAGAGGGGGGGGGGGGTAACTTTTGCTGTTACAAAAGCATCTCTAAAGCTCTGCACATTACACAGCATAGTGAGCAGGAGCGTGTTTAATATTCAATAAATAGTTTATTCGTCAAGTTCTTGGAGCGAGCTACCAATAATAATCTCGGCCCTACGTCGCAAGCATTGAAGATTATTCAACCGTTTCTAATTCGAGCGAGCATATTTGTTCGAAATAAATAGCTTTTCCTGAACGTCTAACTTACCTTACCTTATTGCGGACAGTATTAATAGAATCTCGAAGAAACTGCTGATATATTGACGAGTAGATTCGTATAAATTATTTATTAAAAGTTCATACGCTTGCTTTTAATAAATAATTTATAACTAAACTTGGTCATTATAATTAATGATTCAGACATGACTTTATGCTATGTTTCCCATCACAACTTAACAGATACTAATATGTCTAGTCCAATTATAAACTGAAGAAATTCACAATCCTATTGGTATTATAGGTACCTACAGTATCAACCATACGAAGTTTACACTTAATTAATTCAATGAACGTGAGAATCAATTCTTATTAAATAAGGTATATAATTTTGCTTAATAATTTCATTTCATAATTATTTTCAATAACTTCAGTAGACAGTAACAGTAGAGCAGTCGGTTTATTTGTCAACAAGGAACTGAGAATATTATAGGAATAGTTTCATCGTTTGACAAACTCTGGAATCGGAACTAGGTACTCTTACTATATGAAACTTCCGTAATGTTGAGTAGAACAAACTTCAGCCCTGTTCGCATACGCTAACAATTCGACATGGAAGAAAATCGTGGTCCGTGCAAAATGTAAATCCGACTTCCAAATGTGAAATCTTTTCTTGCAAGCATACGTTCAGTGAGGTCGTTTTATGTGACAACTCATTAATGTCAAATCAGAAGTTACCATTATTTAACACTTAATAAATATATATTATGGTATAAAAATACATACATATAATTAATATTTTGATTCGTTTAGTTAATTAAGCTCTTATCTACATTAAATATACGGATACAGAGATAGTAAGCTCTGTATGTATATATATACTGAAATGTCGCTGCGGGATACTTACTAATGATCATCAACTCAGTAAAAAAAATTATTAAATAAACAAAATTCTTTGCATGTCAGAACCGAATTTAAAATAAGCTTCACAATAATTTGTGGTTTGTATAAATATGATACTGTATTTGAACACGTAATTATTATGTGTAATACTAAATCAAACACGACTGAATTTAAATTAACTTTGAATATCAATTTCGCTATTCGTAAATATTGCTAATAATGACCATTATAATTATTTATTTTTAAATTATCTTTCTTCGTCCGGCTGCATTATTGCTTGTTCGGGATTAGTGATATTTGGTTTTTAATTCGATATCGAATTGGAGTTTGGAATTTTCTTACTGAAATTTCCAATACAGTAAAAAGGATTTTGAGATCATAGGCGCGAAAGACTGAGGATGTAAAATTTATATGAGCAGGGATTGTGGCGAAGCGTTTTTGGTTGAAAATATTTGTTTAGGACGAGAGGTCACAAGTAGTTGCAGGTGAGTAGGTTTTAAATTATTGAAGTAGTGATTTAATTTTCTTTCTAGGTCACTCTTAAATATATAACGCCAAATCGTTCCGGCCAATTGTATAATCGCCAAACCAAAAACGTTTGCATGTTTTTTTTTAGAATTTTAGCATTATAAGAACTGAAATTTAGTCGTAAATAATTTAAGATTTACGATAAAAAATATGAGGCTTGAACACAATATGTGTTCTAAAATATGTTCGCGAACAAATAACAGTACTCATTACAGATGAGACGTTTTGTATGATATTCCGCGTTGTACGTAACTTTACGAATGTGGTTCGATTGTGGTGCACTCGCGTGTTAAGTGCAAAATGTAACCAGCATAAATTGGTCTACGAAGTGAATTATATTACACGGCCCGTACATGTCTACTGCAACAATTGAGTGTGAATTTGAGATTCAACGTGGAAGATATTTTTCATGAGAGTCGAGAGGATTATGTAATGTGAATCTAGTTCTTTAAAGCTCGATTCACGAAAACTTTACCAAACATCGTCTGAAATAGGATTGTTCTGCGATCTGCTTTAATACTTAATGTTTTTGCTTTATTTTGATTTCCTCCTCTTTCTAAACAACTGGGATAGTTTGTATATTAAAATAAACATATAAATATAACCATTTATAATGAATGAAATAATCAATATCAATTGAGGGCTCAATTTATTGGTTGATTTTCCCTCTAGAGATGTCAGAGATAATTGTACTACATATATTATTTAAAACCTAATGAATAAAATGAAAACTGTCAGTCTGACTTACAATCCTTTATCACCAATTACACTGTAAGAAAAGTCATTCAAACACTCATTTTCAATCGGTTTTATTTGTTTATAATTTCTTATAAACATCTCGAAATTACAATATGAAGAAAAATTAATAATCGCGTCTGATTAAAAACGGCCGCGCATTTAAAGCGTGAAGTGGGACGTTGCAATTCACTCGTGACGTCAGAAAATAAAGCATCGTTAATATATATTCAGTTCGATTGTCTTAATGAAAGAAATGATACGAGATCAAAAACCACAAAACATCGTCCAGCCTGATTGACGGAGTAGGCAACTTTAACTAGATCATCAGTTTAATGAGAGACCTTCCTCCGGAAACAAAACGTCAAATGTCACAGTTTTGTTACACAGTTTATTCTACTATATACTATATTGAAAGGTTGTTTCATTATTTGATATCTGCAATATCACTTCCGATAGAGTTCTTGTTACTCATAGTTGTTATGAAACAAGAACTAACTACTAAATAATTAGTTTCTATCTATTATTGAGCTTGTTCCTCAATACTTTGAAACTAATATCCAATGACAGTCGGTGACGTCAACTACGCTTTTAATTACCAATATTTCCCACCTAATATTGTTCAACAGTTCACCGTTGTATTCTAGGGAGGCGGAAAGGAAAGTTACAACTTTATATCAATTGTTTTATCTTTTATAATATCTGTATACCCTAGCAATGCTATTTATTGATACGTTTATAATTTATTTGCATTGTACCGAACGATTGTGAACGTTATCAATTCTATTTTATATTTTACACTAAGCTTTTTAAGATATTATTTTCATTTGTTCAGTATTAGTTTGGACATAATAATTAATGTATTATGCATTGGTTACTTAAACTGAAACTTAATAACGCTAAATATTAGATGACAATTTGATGATCTGAACACGACAGTTTATAAACCGTCGAGAAGAGACAAGTCAAATTATGAATGATTCTTTTTTTTAGTTTAACATAAATGTGTAATATTAATGTTACGAGATAGGCCATTGACCATAAAAGATAATTTAAGTTCGACGCAGTGAATACAAAACAAATTCTAAAACATTTTCCAAGTTGCCTTACCGACATGAAAAGACAGCTATTGCATTCTCTATTTGCGTAACTGAGCCATGGACCAAATGTTGTTTCTCTTTTGTAGTTACAGCGTTTGCAATTAAAATTGTCTTTTTCCTTATTCTTTATAAAAACTTGATTTGTATCTCTATAACTTTTCTGACTTCTATAGATACTGATATGTAGTTACCAAAGTAGCAAAGCCACTTGCGCACTCTAATTAATAAAATATATCTTCGAAATTTGAATGACACACAAAAACGTTTTATTTAAAATATTTGTCTTTTTTTTTAATAAGCCTAACAAGTATCCAACAAAAAGGCGAAATGATGTTGCGTTCTAATTAAAATATGAAGCACGTAGTACAATGATAATGTTTCATTTGCTGACCTTTTTCAAAAGTATAATATGTTTGGTAACAATATAGAGCAATATAGAACATAGGAGTAAGCAGAGATCACGGATTTATATTTTTGCATGATGTTGGCATCCCTCACTTGCTTTATTTGACACTCACGTCGGTATGACACTGAGGTCTATATACCTATAATGTGCAAGTTCATTTGTAATCGACCTCTATATGCTCGACAACACAAATTTGTATTACTATTTTATTTTGATCCCCGATACCTTTCCCAACAATACTCACAATATTCACTTTTAAGTCACATTTTTCTCTTATAAAGGTTTTTTTTCACTTATGCGCTTATATAGTTTTTATGGGTCATATCTTTAGAATTTATAAGTGTTAAAGAAAATATTACCACGTAACATTTAGTAAGTTTTGGAATCAGAGAAATTAAAACAATAAATATGTTTATTGAAATAATAACAGAACATTGAGCTCTGTTAATCGACTGACAGCAAACGCGGGCGTCGTTTAATAGATACATATAATGACGTTACAAAAAATCACTCCCTCGAAATGTGAATTGTAACTCGCTATCATTCGCCACACACCACTGATCATTTACTTAACAGTCTGACAGGTACTTCAGTCAGCCAGGCAGTCAATATTTAATTAAACAATACATGATAAACTATTTTTTAAAATATCAAATGCCTAGTTATAAAATTAAAATTATTTATTTCTTTAACAAAAGTAATTAGTAGAAAATTAGTAAGTATTGGGGACTTTCTTTTAAACAAATAAATTTCTTGTGTTAGAAAGTTAAATAAAGAATTAAAAGAGAAATTAATAAAAAAAAAATAAAAGGAGAGGGGGCTGTGTTGGGAAGGGGAAGTTTATATTCACTCATTCTCAAAAGTCAACGTATGTACTTCGCAACCTAATTATTAGGGACTAAATAAACAGACGCTAGTCTCTGTATAACGTTAAATTACTTACTCAATACGTAATCAAATAATATCTTTAATATTCATTATTTGTTGATTTTTTTTTATTAACTGCCTCGGTGGCTCAGCGGTATCACGTATTACGTATACGGTACCGCTGCAACGCTGAGGTCCCGGGTTCGAT
>JAABKM020000025.1:7555259-7582429 GCA_016277805.2 Papilio aristodemus | reverse complement strand
GCTCTGTAGCGCTTTGTACATAGCCGCGAAATTCAAAAGACAAAAAGGCGGAAGGGAGATATTTGACAACCTTTTATGCGAGGAGACAAAATGGAAAATTATTTTGTACATGTGTCAACAAACAAGCGTTTCGATTTGACTACACTTCCATTTATGCCAATTACGGGGACGTAAAATACGATAAATATTAATAATTGTGGCTATTGATACCAGAGGCGACGATTAATTTACGTTAAAATTACATTAGAAACGAGCGTTGTTTAATTTAAATGATTGCAGGCTCTAACTAATTTTAAATGTACTTGAACCCTCAAGTCGTAGTTTTGCACCAAACCTGTTTCAAAATGTATGACAGTACTTATTAAGTTCTAAAAAAAATTTTTTTACTTTTATTAAAAGCAATTAAGCTCCAAGCTTCTACCTTGCAAGAAGAATTTAATTATGAATTAATAAAATTTCAATCAGTAATTTGTGTTCCAGGGATGGAAAATTGATTTAATATTTTTAAGAGTCTTAATATTAATATTGCCAGTAAAAAGAATAAAGTTCTAAACAATTTTCATATCTCCTTTGACAAAGAGGAGCTCCGTGCAATCCCTAGAGGTCTGTTTAATAGAAGCCGTGTAAAAAAGCAATGACCTATTTAATGAGGTGTCCCCACTGTCAGCGGGCTCTATTTTCTTTTAGCTTATAAAGATATAAGTGATTTATTGCCATTAAAGAAAAGTAGATCCAACTAGAATTACATACACACGCCTGTATTCCCCGAAGGGGTAGGCAGAGGTACATTTAGTACATCCACTGTTTGCCTATGTTTTTTTGTACCACGATGTCATAAGGGGTAAACTTCTCGCCATATCGGGCACAATTTCCAAATAGCAGGTTATTACTCATTTAAAAAAAACATCACTTTGCCCGACCACATATAGCAAACTTTGGGCTGATATTTAGTAGAAAAAAACTAATATGACGATACATCTAGAATAAGCGTACTCGTACATAAAACTAAATACAAATGTGGTAACAAGGCATTTAAACGATTTAGCAATAAAAACATATATTCCTAATCTATGACATTCTTATTAATTGTATTTTTTGTGAAACTAATTTAGGATGAAAAAAATTAAATTAAGCATTTCTTAACGGAAATATTACTCCTTTATATTTTCCATTTTAATAATAGAAATCGTTCGATTCTTGGGATTTAAACGAATCGACTACCGTCTGTTTCCTTCCGGTCCAATCCTCTTATTCTTTATAACAGTTCACAAAGGAATAGTATTTTCCCGTCTTTTATTTTCATATTTCTAATCGTACTGTCTTATAGGTTCTATAGAACTTAATGCTGAAAATCTGGAGTAGGCATCCGCAACAAACAAGTTGCAGACGTGTTGCCTAGGGAACAGCGGAATAACAGCAAATATACATAAACGTAATTAAAACAAGAAACATTTACGCTTTCACCTTTATTCTATATCCGCTGCCACTGTGACCACAATAATCCGCAACTCATAAATAAACGCGCTTTATCACTTCGCTTCAAAGCATTTTTAAATGGGCTGAACTCAGGACGATCTCTGTAAGAATGAAAATCCCGTGCAAGTTTACTTGCCCCGTTTAGAAACGTAGGCGATACATTAACATAATGATATTGCGGATGAGCAAGACTCGCTTTCTTCTGCGGTTTTGTGTTTTACTAATACGTAGCGTGTGTTAAATTGTGTTTGTCATACATTAAAAGCTAATGTTTGGAAAATATTTATGATGTGTTTTCATACCAGCGAATTATGTAATTCCACATTAAGATAATCGTTAGAATACAAAAAAAAATTGTCCGGAAATCAATCCAAGAACACAACTACTTCCTGCAGCTTGTCTTCGACTTTCCGTTAAATTTTTTTTAAATATATATTCATGTCTAAAGTAATAGGATATAAAAGTGAACACATTTATTTTCCAAGAGAATTGATGAAAAATCCATTAAAATAATAGCATTAGAGCACGTATTCAGACCACGTGTTACAATAAGCTCTATCTAAAGGATGATTTTAATTTTATTACGTTTGAATTATGCACCTTTTGTCTATAATTATTCCACAAGTGACGCCCTATGCATTAGTAATATATTGCAATACTTTTATTAATGTGGTATTAAAGTATGGATATACAAAACCCTTACTTAGCTACCTTAATAGTACACAGCGAGAGTGCTTTTATCAAATATAGAGATTCGAGTGAGTAAATAGAGTCGTAAAAGCTTAGTGTCAGATAAAGCGCTTTCAATTTCCTTGACGCGCGGAAAAGTAAATTACATGTAACCTTACGTTTATTTCGATTTAAGTAAGGAAATCCTTATTATATTATGTGTAATAAATAATGTAATAATAGTAATTGTCCCCCAATTTGAATTTAAAAACTTTTTTTTATTTTTAAACTAAAATTTTGTTTCATTGAAATTGAGTTTGTAACAGAAAATAATTATAGGTTTGATTCGGTATACATTAAAAGAATATCTTAAAACATCGTACATCATAAAGTCTGCGGAAGGCTGCGAATCGTCTGTTCTTCGAGGCGACAGTTCGTGTGCAGTCGTCTGAAATGAAAACTGCGACAAGCCGATTTCCGTTCGCACGTTGACGTCCATGTTACCTCCACAATTGTAGTTTTATTTGCAAATGATAGCTTGAACATGTGGCAAAATAATTTTATATTATAATTTACTTACATTACCTGATGAACAGCATAAACCTCTATTTATTTATATAGATGTATTTGACGTATAGGATGGCGGCGTCGTGCATGAGGTCGGCAGTAAAAACTGAAGACTAAAAACCTTGACAATATGAACTACGGTCATGCTGTGCTGACCTGACATAAGTGAGAAAAGGGCAGAGAGAAGAATAATATACATTTATGTATAAATTGATTACCACATACAATTTGGCAGGAATAAGGCTGAACTTCATTGTACAAGCGAGCATGTAGATAACCTTAAATCTCAGATCAAAGGATCACACGCTTGCTGAAACTACGTTGCATTAACTAGAGATAACAATGCACTCAACAAAGGAAATATCTGCTGTATTTTGCTTTATATAAATAGCTTGTTGAATTCTAGTAGCTTAGAGTGCCTAATTACCGTTGGTTTAGGTAATTTTCGTTGCTCATTTGTTCATTGAGTTATTGCAACTGTGGCAATATATTTTTCAACATTAAAATAGCATTGTCTGAATATAAACAGAATTTGTGTTTTATGTAAATTAAAATGATTTTGATTTTCTTATTGAAATTTGTTTTTTATTAAATACTTAGCTTCTTACGCCACTGTGTTTAGATTGAAAAGACATACTCGTACATCCAACAAGAAACAATGTGTCTCTAAAAAGCACAAGCGTTGTCATTTTAGAACGACGTATATCTCCATTCCAATCAAGAACGTTGCCATGTAAAAAATTACAAAGAATAAGCAACCTCACTTATAGTTACGACCTATATTTGTCTAAACGCCATCATATGACCATTACGTATTATTAATATGATTATTAACTTAATTAAAATACTGTTAAAATAAAGTCCGCACCTCACTAACCGTAAAGGCAAATCACAAAGGATACGAATTTTGCATTTGCACTACATTTTTACGCTTTCACATCATGAATTTTCAACGACTACAAAGGTGGATTCAACATAGTGATTTGGGGGGGGGGGGCTTCACCCTACAGGGTTTTAGCAAGTAAAAATCTTAAAATTAAACAACGTTTAACTTTTTCACAAGTTAGTGTAATAATGGCTAAATATATTATTAGACATAATACTACCAGTACATTTTAATATAGCGTTGTAAGTTGCCACCGTCGATTGTATCCATGCCAAAAAACATACAAAGGCCAACGAAACAACCAGGAAATGATTAATTAATTCTTCGCTGGACGTTGAAAGGATTCAGCAAACGAATTTTTCCCGATATCTCTTCGTATGCAGTGCAATATAAAGGAACTTTTTCTTTTCCATCTCAACCCGGCTTTTATCGTATGGCGTTGATTAGCAAAACATGTGCACACTTTGACGTTACAACATTTAAATTGGTAACGAATGAAAGAGTTATTGCTGTCGAATAGAATTGCCCCAATTCATGAAAAACATTTATATTATATTTATTTATTTTCTTAGTGATATTCGCAATTGCAAATGGCTTTCAGTAAAAAATATTGAGGAATTGCTTTAAAAATTGACAAAGGTTTAGTAGAGACTAGAGATATAAAGGTGTGTGCTAAAGTTTTAATTGGGTTTCTTGAAACAACAAGGGTGTGGCGAACGTGTAAATAACTATACGAAGAATCGGGTTGCGTGCAGCGATAATAACCTTGAATCTAGTTTGACAAACTCACAAATGTCTAATTAGTGCATGATATACAAAGTGTAACATTACCCGCCTATTCAAATTACAACATAGAAGCTACGATACTTCAAATCAATTGTAGCATTGGACATATTAAATTCAGAGTTTTACGACACAAATTCCGACATATACTTATCTAATTACCATGCATACGCATTTGATTTTTGAAATCCGAATATTTAACTTTCACATACTATTTATGTTGAAAAAAAAACTAAATGTATTTATTTCTTTTCAGAGATGTCCGCTTCAATAAGATCTTCGACATAGCACCAGGCGTGTTTAGTCACCTGCATCGCCTGCGATCGCTGCTTTTAAATGACAATCAACTGCGAGAGCTACGTAGCGGCTCCTTCCATGGATTACGTCGTCTGAAGTATCTTTACTTGTACCGTAATCGCATCAAGCACATCGACTCTGACGTATTCCAGGGCATGGTCCATCTGGAGCAGCTGTAAGTACACTTGGTCATTTTCAAGACTATATCTTTTCTATCGACAGGAATTAATGTTGTCTGATCCGTAATCCATAAGATTGTGACACCTATATGTTCCTCTCGCTACTATTAAGAAACCGGTATAAAATGTAGATTGTATATCACTTTAAAAAATATCTTGTATCAGAAACTTGAACTAAGATAAATTAATTGCTTGCACAAATACTATAAATAACTTTATTTCTTCAGATACCTACACGTCAACGAAATACATGAAATCGAACCAGAAACCTTTTCACACCTACCACGACTTGAGAGATTGTAAGTTATTCTTTTATACAAATACTATTATATTCCAAAAAAATAACAAAAAATGGCGAATTGTAAAATAATAACAATATTTTTTTAAGGTATTTGCATAACAACAACTTGAAGAGAATTCCGCCCGGTTCGTTCCGTGGACTGACAAGCTTACGCAAACTTCGTCTGGATAGTAATGCCCTAATCTGCGATTGTTCAATGCTTTGGTTTGTGCGCATGCTAGTGGATCATGGTGACATGAACATCGTTGCTACATGTTATGAACCAGCTACTGTCACGGGCACTTCGTTATCCGCCATGAAAGAAAATGATTTCCATTGCCGTATGTGAAAAATATAATTTATAATAAACTTTTCTTATCCGAATAACCTTCTGAACAATTTAATTTACATTTAAAACACATTAGGATATTTTTTTCTGAATGTTTCCATAATATTTAAACTCTTTAATTATTTCAGAACGACCTGAGATTATGAAAGATCCCCAAGACGCAGTTGTCAACTTCGGTGATAATGCAGTGTTCACATGCGTGGTGACTGGGGAACCACAACCCGAAATTGTATGGCTCCGTGATTCAGAAACAGTGCCACTAGATACCCATCGTTATGAAGTAATGAATAATGGTACACTCATGGTACATGCCGCAGATGAAAATGATGTTGGAATCTTTGAATGTACAGCTAAAAATCCTGCTGGGGAAGTAAAATCAAAGCCGGCACGGATGATTGTGCAAACCAAAGCGGATGTTAATGGTTAGTTATCAAGTAGCAAATATTTATCTCAAGTATTCGACATAAAAGCAACCATTTATTTATGAATATTTTCAGGTTATCCGGTTTTCACAATATTACCTCGCGATAAAATCGCCAGACTTGATGATAGTGTAACGTTTGATTGCGTCGCTACGGGAAGTCCAACACCTCATATAGCATGGTTCTTTAATAAAGCACGTATTTTATTATCGGATCGCATAACGATGCGACACAACGGCTCTATCGTTATTGAAAGAGTACAACATACCGATGCGGGGATGTATACTTGTCGAGCTGAAAACTTGAATAGCCACATAACAGCACAGGCGAAATTAGAAGTTATGGGTAAGTTGAACATATTTAACTAATTAGTTTCTTTAAAAAAATATATGAAATAAATACGTATTTTATTAATAAAATTTTGCAGTTGCGCCCGCATTTGTCGTCGTGCCCAAAGATGAAATTATTACTGTTGGTGAAATTGCCGAATTCAGATGTACAGCTCGAGGCGTACCAAAACCAGTGATAACATGGTACAGAAATACTATGGCGTTGTCTGAGAGTGACAAAATAATTTTCTCTGATGATAACCAAAACTTAACTATAATTCAAGTAACGAATGATGACGATGGATTATATCATTGTAGAGCTGAAAATACCGAAGGACTGACTGAAATATCAGCAATACTTAAAGTAGAAAAAGCACAAATTATATCACCTAAAATTGTACTAAAGCCGGAAGACACAGATGCATTTAAACATACATCAGTCCAAATGCCTTGTGAAGTAGAGAGTGAGCCACCTGCATTAATTGAATGGAGAAAAGATGGAGCTCATGTAGAACCAAATGAGAGAATATCCATTTCTATAATTGGTAGCCTGATAATAAATAACGTTACAGCTACTGATAGCGGTCGTTATGAATGTTCAGCTTTTAACGAATATGGCCGGGACACGGTTTCAGCATTTTTAACGGTTAAAGATCATGTTTTACCTGGTGACGAATACGTAAATATAGCATTAACTGAAGCTACTCGGGACATCGACCAAGCTATTGCCAAAACCATGGAACAATTATTTAAAAGTGATAAACCCAACGCTAGTCTGAGTGACTTATACAGAGTGACAAGATTTCCTAATGCTCCGGCCAGGGCTATTGCAAGGCCTGCCGAAATATATGAACGTGCATTAGACAAAGTTAAGGAATTTATTCAATCTGGATCAAAAGTGACTTCTGTAGAGCCATTTAATTATGAACAAGTGCTTTCTGAAAAACATTTGGAACTGATTGCAAAACTTTCTGGTTGTGTTGCACACAGGGAAGAAAATAAATGTTTGGATATGTGCTTCCATTTGAAATATCGAAGCATCGACGGCAGCTGCAACAACTTAGCTCATCCTACTTGGGGCTCGTCACTTACTGCCTTTAGAAGAATTCTTTACCCTGTATATGAAAATGGTTTTAGCCAACCGGTGGGTTGGAATAAAAATATTAAATACAATGGATACACATTGCCCAGTTCTCGACTCGTGTCTACCTCTATCATAAGTACAAAAAAAATAACTGAAGATATCAAGATCACCCACATGGTTATGCAGTGGGGACAATGGTTGGATCATGACTTAGATCATTCTCTCCCATCTGTGAGTTCACAAACATGGGATGGTGTCGATTGCAAAAAGACTTGTGACTATGCTGCACCGTGTTTCCCAATTGATGTACCAGAAGGTGACCCACGTATAACCAACCGTCGATGCATCGATTTTATTAGAACAAGCTCAGTCTGTGGTTCCGGAATGACTTCTGTGCTCTTTGGAAAACTCCAACCTAGAGAGCAAATAAATCAACTCACTTCTTTCATAGATGGTTCTCAAGTATACGGTTTTGAAAAATCTGTAGCTAATGATCTACGAGATTTAACTAACGATACTGGCTTATTGCGTGTTGGGGCTACTTTTCCTGGAAAGAAACCCTTATTACCTACAATTGGGCTAAATAACATGGACTGCAAACGTAACCTAGAAGAAAGTAATCGCAATTGCTTCGTAGCAGGTGATGTGAGAGCTAACGAACAAATTGGACTTGCAGCAATGCATACTATTTGGATGCGTGAACATAATAGGATCGCTACTAAATTAAAAATTATAAATCCCTTCTGGGATGGTGATAAGATTTACCAAGAAGCTCGTAAAATTGTTGGTGCGGAAATACAATACATAACTTATCAACACTGGTTGCCTTTGATACTTGGCCCTGAAGGATATCAACAGATAGGCAAATATGAAGGATATAATGCCAAAATAAATCCCTCTATTTCTAACGTGTTTGCTACCGCAGCTTTGAGATTCGGCCATTCTTTAATTAACCCCATTTTGCATCGCTACGACGAAAACTTTGAACCGATCCCACAAGGCCACTTACTCTTACGTAACGCTTTCTTTTCACCGTGGAGACTTGTCGACGAGGGTGGAGTAGATCCGTTGCTGAGGGGTATGTTTACAACACCAGCAAAACTTAAGACGCCTACACAAAATCTTAATTCTGAACTTACAGAGCAACTATTTAATGCTGCCCATGCCGTTGCTCTAGACCTTGCGGCTATTAACATTCACAGAGGTCGCGATCATGCCTTGCCACCGTATACTAAATGGCGAGCTTTCTGCAATATGACGGAAGTTAACAATTTTGACGATTTGGCCGCTGAAATTTCAAATAAAAATATCCGAAATAAGCTTAAAGAACTTTATGGTTCCGTTCACAATATTGATGCATGGGTAGGAGGAATATTGGAAGATCAAGTAGAAGGAGGAAAAATTGGTCCATTGTTTAGATGCATACTAGTGGAACAATTTAAACGTCTTAGGGATGGTGACCGGTTTTGGTACGAAAATCCCACTACTTTTAAACGCCAACAATTGGACCAAATAAAGGAAACTAGTCTGGCAAGAATACTATGCGATAATGGAGATAATATTGATACTATTGGTGAAAATGTTTTCTTACTACCAGAAATCCAGGACGGACTTATTTCCTGTGAAGACCTACCATTAATTGATTTGCGTTATTGGGCTGACTGTGACAGTTGTGGTGATGATGAAGAGGCTAAAAGATCAAGATTCCGCAGGGATGTTGCGCCGGATCATGAGATATATTCCCAACTGGACGATTACGAAGAACGCGTAAAACACCTCGAAAATCTTCAGGAGAAAGTGGTACAGGTTTTAAAGAGTTTGAAAAACCGTGTCAAATATCTTGAAGACACTTGTAGCGCAAACTAAGTCTAATATAGTTTACGACAATTACATAACATTAATATATCGCTTATTCAAAATCGACAAATTCGGCAAAGTTTAAGGACGTATCAATGTTATCCATAAGTAGATCTTAACCATTAATAATCTTTATAAGTAGCAAGTAAGTTCTTTTCTATGCGGTCCAAATATACATGAATTTATTTTTACTCTTTTGATATCCTCTTCTATATATATATTTTCATCTTTCCTTCTCGACTGCTTATTTCAGGGTTTCTATACTCGTATCTACCTAATGTGTAATATTAGTGTAAGCTTATCTTAATAAGTGTAATAAGAATCAGCAAATCAAAGATTAGTCATAACGATTTATAATACATAAATGTCATGTTAATACGTAGAAGTAAGGTTCTTCAATTTCTGTCTTTCTATGTGTGCTTATCTCTAAAATTAATTCATACTTTGGATATAAATTTATATACATGTCGTGGTAGAGGTTTATTTTTATAAAATAATTTATGCCTTTGTAGCTTCTACTTCCGATGCTAGTATTGACTGCTATAATGCAGTATTAAGATGTTTTTTTGCAATTATTTTCAAAATTATCTAGTATATGATTTTGGTCTAAATTATTTTTAAATTGTATTGATGAAAAATGCGATCAGGTTCCGTCCTAAAACATATATTGAAAGTCCCAAACAACGGATAAGGCGTAAATGCATATAAAGCTCTTTGTCTAAATAATTAATAATGTAAGTAGCAACTATAGATATTGTCTTACTTCTTGTACAGTGATAAGCATAGAGATAGCTGAATTTATTCATCAGGCTAATTGGTAACAAAAACAAAAGAAAAAAAAACAAAAAAAAAGTAGTTTAAAGTAATTCTGAAAAAAAAATAGGATTTAAGTGAATGGATAAAAACATGATCCCTTAAAATCAAACCATAACCGCAGAAAAAATTGAGCTAGTTTGAACAAAATAAGAAATACGTAGATGGTTAAGTAAATATAACAGTATTTCTATTCCATGTGACGCTTGCCGGAATTTGAACAACAAAAATAAAAATAAATAAAATAAATAAATCAAACCCAAAGTTTGAATCATTCATTTTCGGGTTATCGTTCATATGACTATATAAAATATAAGCTAACGACTACTAAACAAGTCATGGTCCTCATGAAAAATATCTATCACCTTGTGGTAACAACCTCAAATTTGCGCACCATGATTTAATTAAAATTCTAACGGATTATGCAACACGAAACGTCAAAGTTAAGTCATTTAGTAAAGCTAAACGCGAGCTTAATGATACACATCGATATTACATAAGTAGTAACAAACAGACCGTAAAATCTAAATCGTACATCACATCGGTATGATTGAAGTAAAATTTATTACTGACGTCACGGAATAGACGTTGAATAAAATGAATTGAAGAGGAAAATACGAAAACAAAGATAATGTGCGATTAATTCTGCAAACTTTATCACAGATATCTATAAAATGTATGGCACGGCACAAACATTGTATGGAAAACGCATTAGACACGAAAGTGCCGGTGACGACAGCAAAATTTGCAAATACAATTATTGTCATATGACACTTAAAGTCTGCAACGTCCACATGACAGCGCAGCGACCTACAATCCGGTCAAGGTTACATGAGTTCATTGGACAAGGGCGGCAAGGAACTCGGAGTTAGGGTCCGAGAAATAGTCATCGGACGAGCTTACGTCCAGTAAGTTAGTCCAATATAAAAATTAATATTCCATTATTTATTGCAGTGCATTAAGTATCGCTTTATCGCTTCAACTGTAATTTTTAATCATTAATCTAAGTCGATGGGTGTTACTTATAATACAATATATAATAAGGTCGACAGCTGGGGAGTGCGTTGACGTTTGAAGATAGTTTCGAGGTTAACTTCTTTAATCAATTACGAAAATACCGTAATTGTCCACATTCTTAATACATGTACAATACCTTTGTTGGTAATTTTTTTTTCGAATCCAATGATCACCTCTTTCCCCATAAATGTAGGGGTCGGCACAGGTGTTTGGTATTTTTTCATACCCATAAGTGTAAGCATTACTTATCACACAAGAAATGAACGAAATAACTTGTAGGGAGTCAAGAAAGGTACGTGTAGAGCCGAACAATGGTCAGACTACGCGCACTCCCGGGATTCGGCCCGTATGACCTGAGGGTCTGCGGGGCCATGGGTGGTGGTGGGCCATAATTTGAGAATAAGATCAATATCGGTGGGACACTTCAACCGAAATGTATTAGTGACCGGTATTCATCTCTTCTACATTACAATAATTTAACAATAATTTGCCATTCCTATGATGTATTCCACTCTTGTTTCAACCAATAGAATTCAGGATGAGAAGATCGCTATTTTTTCAAGTGATAACATTGTTCAGCCCTTGTCAATAAATAATTTTGTAATACACAACACTGCAATATTTAAAGAAGCCTCCAGAACGTTGGAAATGAATTGTTACCACGTTAGACGCCTGTCAATGTGTGAATTTCTAATGGTCCACACGACTCTGTGCGAAGTTACCTTTTTATTTTTAACCTTTATTATTATAAAATGATTTTGAATTTCATATCTCAACTATTATTAACCAATTTCATCAAATTATAACATATCATCGTGTTCTCGTTACGGCCACATTCGGCAAAGTATTATCACGTTAAAGCGTTGTGAGTCCTAAGAGCTCAGCAGTTACCCATTCATTTTAAATGTTATTTATTTAAATGATGTAATGTTCAAAATTTTTTTTTTTTTTCTAAAATGACGGCCCTTTATCTGAAGGGTATATTCTTCTTAAGACAGCCCATGTACAGTTCCTATCGTATGGTGGATATTAATGAGCGGCAGTAACTATTTAACACTAAGAATCTCGATGCTTGTTTACTGACAAACGACTCTCACTCCCAAGCAGTTACGTAGCATAAATCATCATTTATTCAATATTTAGTAGGTACTTGTAATCGATTTTATTAATATATACTGTAATATTTGTCACGGAATAATACGTCTGTTTTTAAGAAGAACAAAAACAAAATGATACATGTAACTAAAAAGTTCTTACCTAATAAAGGTTTAAATCGGTTAGTAGTGATCACAGAAATCGGTTCTTGATTACATGATTTGTATCTTAAATTCAACTGCAATGATACTTAAAACGGACCTGTTATTTCGTGATTACACTAATTATTAATGTTTAAATAGTAATCAATATTAATGTTTAGGAAAGATTCCCAGCACGTCGAGGAGGTCGTATTTTGAGATCGAATTCTCTAAATCAAAATGATAGTCAAAAATATTCCTTATCAATAATTTGTCACTACAAAATATAAAACTTTTGTTTGTTGAATCTAAGTCCATACACTACTGGTAGTATCAAGTTCGAATGGTAAAAAAAAATCCTTTGAATCCCCTTCTATCGCTTGATTTCAATATTTTCGCGGTCTTAGATCGATCTCAAAAACCGATCCCAGTATGAATTCGTATAGGTAAGCCACAGAAACATAGACTTATTAATATGACGGTAAGAAGATTTATTGTTGAGAAACTTGACATAACAGACGAGGCGCCAAACAAAGGCGATATTTTTCTGTTGGAACTTAACTGCATTATCTGATTATTAATAAGTCTTGGACACTGTATTAAACAATTTCCTATTATATCTCTCATAAAATAGATACGTCATGCTGTCCGGTTTAATTTTTCATTAAATTCGTATAACTTTTAAAACGATAAAAAAAAACAAAGTTATTCCAAATAATATTTTATTACATATGTTTTTAAACAATTACTGTAATTTTTATTTTTTTTTACACAATTTTTACATATACATTTGGACAATTAAAAATAATTTTGTTTCTCATAATTAAAGTAATTTTTAATAAATTAAATTGTTACATAATATGAAATAATTGATAGATCTATTATAATTTGAACATTTCAAAAATAACCATTATAATTTACTGACTACTTTATGTACTTTTATTATTTTCTTTACACCCTAAATAAAAATAACTACAGAGTAAATTCATTAAATAAAACGATAATTATTCTTCTATTAAGCGATGAACACGCATTCTTATTTTTTACTACGAATTTAGCGAAAAATTTCACCAACCGAAACGAGTTCTTACAAAAGAATGTATTCATTGTACTATTCATTCGAGTAAGATTAAATAATTAATATCGTGATTTAATTAAGTAGGTATTGTATTAAGATTTATTATTGTTAATTAATTTTATGTTGGTTGGTGCTAAAAAGGAATGCTACACAGGGATTGTTGGATACGGAAGATGAGGGTAATTTTCTGTTTATTTTAATTATTAATTTCAACACGCCGTGAATATTATTTCCCAAAATATCATTAAGAATTTATCACTAAATGTGAAATAAATATTATTTCATCGCGAAACACAATAAATAAATATTAAAGTAGCAAAATAATATTCACGGTTGATATATTTTTTTTGTATTACTGTGTTACTGTAATTGTGCTATCATTCCTATATTGTTTCCGAGACAAAAAAAAGATAATTCTCTTTTCTCTAAAGTCTTGTATCCCGAACCGACAAAAACCATTTATTTTAAAAATTTCCGTACTCTTCTAAATGACTGCATAGTTAAGATTATGTCTATTATATTTAAGTTCAAAAGTTGTGGGGCATTGTTAAACCATAAATGTCTTCAGACCTACCACCTACATGCGTGTATTAACATAACCGCATTTATCTTCAACATACCATAGACGAAAAACACCGAAGTCTTGCCATAGAAATATATAAATTAATGTCTATTCAAAGCTGTGCATTATTCGCTAATATCGCGCGGGATTCCGGAGAATATTATTTAAGTGTTTCCGTGAAACAGTAAGATTTTCACACACTCATTAGGCTTTCGCTGTCACAGGCGATAACGCTCAAATCTGAATAGGCCTTAACACCAGTAGGTGCAATGTGAGTAAAATCTAATCCGTACAAGTAGCAAGGGAACTTAATCTCTCAATATCATGACTATAACACCAAGCATCGTAATAAAATAATATAATTGCAAAGGATAACATGGAGAACGCATTTTAAATGCTTACTATTTTGCTTTGTACTGGATGAGATTTTAGAATATGTACCGATCTGTGAAACATTTTATGGTTTCAGTGTCATGTAACTTTTAATCATAATCGATGTCCAATGTGTAATCAAAAATAAATAAAAAATGTAATTGCTGTTTTATTTCAAAATTTCCACATACACTGGTTACAGGCCTTGTGGGGATATTTATTAAGGAAGAATTCTGATGGACTTGAGGGGAGGCTTAAATCCTTGACCGTTTTGAATTTGATCATGTACCCTTGCCCCTTAACACAAAGAAAATAAACGTTTACTTCGATATGAGTGCTCAAGTGTCACCATTTCACAATAATGCAATTACCAATCAAATCAAAATTAAAATAGTACTGAGTGATATGTACATATAATTTCTGATATATTTATAAAAGGAGACAAACAAACAAGCGGTTCAACTGATATTAACACCTCTATTAAAGACTTGTTGCTACGTTGCTTGTTCATTTATTAATATGTCTCTTTTATAGTTATTATTATTAATGTAAAAAAAATTACCGTACCATCTCAGTGTGTATCAATAATAGCTTTTGTTTTTGTTTTTCTTTTACACCATCTTTAAAACTGCATCATCCAATGATTAATCTATTACGTTACCTACTTAGCAGATAGCATGAATATTATCTGATACACATCGTGGGCAGTGATAGCGGATTGCCATTTGGCATATTTCTTATACTTATACATCCATAAATCTCTATTTACAACAAACTCGTCGGTTACGGGAGTTCTTATATATATAATATCAATATCATGATCAATGGAACCTAAGACATATACCGACTCAGACATTTACTTTTGCAACATAAATTTGTCTTGTTACTCCTACTATTTAACCGTTTTGTACTAAATTGCTTTTAATATTCACTTAAAAAAATATGGATAGTAATTATTAATATTAATTAAAGTTAATAAACAATAATTATTACTTATTTAACCATATCTGAGTAACATAGCTTTGTATCATAGTTATAAAAATAATAATTCTATTCCATCCGTTATATTATAATTTTAAAATACTCTATGAATTTGATACGACGTGATTACGAAACAAACAAACAATCTTACATTGACATTTATAAATTTTTTGTCCAGCTGTCTTGTTAAGGTTTGATTTACATCAGAAGCAGACGCAATTGCTTCCGAAAATGTTTTCTAGACGCCTGACGTATTTTAACTTATTCCCTCGTTGTCACAGTTGTATAATACGTCATACATATTTTTTTGAAATGTACAATTTAATAAATTACATTAATACATTGACTGCCGTGGGGGTCACCGGTGACCGGCACTCGACTTGGCTACAGCGCCCCAAGGGTCACTGGTGATAGAGGCCGGCGACGCAGCAAAAAATTGTACGTAATTATTGTAAATATGAATACTGATAAATTTTTCAACAATATTTTAACATAATATGTATCGCATATATTAAAAATTCACATTGGCGCCTTGGGCAAACCATGGAGAATGCGCCTGACAGTCAAAGCGTTAACGGGAGAATAATTCAACGTGAATTGTTACTTTACATTACAAATAAATTAATAAACATTTAAAATGACACCAAAATTATTTCTTAAAATATGTTTTTGGTCGCCGTTATTCAGAGTCTTGATTGATTCCTTTATGTGTAGGTCAAATCAACTTGATCAATTGATCTAATTGAAATTGCAGTATGCTGTCACAGCCGAATATAAACCACGCACACAGCAATAGAAATATTATTGTCAATACACAATCCATATTTATAAGAACTAACCAATTCAAAACAATACATCGTTAATATGAACTCCCATATTAATACATGTAGAACATTAGGCCTAATTCTTTTTGTCTTACCTCTCTCACCCTTTTCTAATAAAGAACAGAAATAAAAGACTATAATAGTGGAAGGGATGGATAGGAAAATGAAGTATAGTTTTTAGGCCCATCCTGTGATCATTTAATATAAATAACGCATCTGCAATTCATGCATAAGGAAATAGGTTGCAGTTACTTAATATTACGTAAACTTCTTTGTCGTTCCCCATATTCTTAAAGAAGAAAATTAAGTAGTTTATATTTTGAATATTCTTCGGACATTAAAAAAGTAAAGTAGATACTTTGATGTAAAATTAAATCGTTATTATCATTAAATTAAGAACATTTCACGTTACTAATATAGATGTCTGGTAAAACAAACTAAAGAGCTAACTATACAGCCCGCATTTTCGGATGAGTTAACTCCGATCATTAAGACACGTAGACGTACACGTTGTTAAACTACGTGTGCCATGTTCCAAGAAAGTTTTGCGAATTATTAATATTATAAAGCGTTTCCTAACTACATGTTCTGTACGGTCATTTGAAAAATAGAAAATCCTCTTTTCCGTTGTTATTTAGTACTTCTTTAAAGGTTGAACAATTTGAGGTTGTATTATTCGATTATTTCCATTAGTATGAACATATTCCTTTAATAATTATTATTTTATCTATTTTAATATTTTAGGCGTTAGTTCGAGACAGTAGTTATGTTTATCATTGACTCACTTTGTCACACAATTTATGTACAAGAATTACTATTATTGAACCGATGGATGTTTCCTGCATTTGTTTTTTTTACAGAATTATTTCCTTCATGATTTAGAAATTGATTAATTTTATTTTCATAAGCTGTGAACAATCCTTCCAATTGTAACGGTTGAAGATTATAATGTTGGTATATCTGTTATTCGTGTCTGTCCTTGAACTATCCAATAAATAGTCTGCGTCCTACTCTCGTGTTCCCCGCATTTGTTACAACAATGAACTTTATTCATATGGATAGAAAGGAAATAGATACTACGATATGAATATAATAAACTTGTTACAACGGACGATAACCTCTTATGACATAATTATAACGTCTTTAGATAACTGGTAATACACAACCTATGAAGTACACATCAGCAGGAAAAATTACTGTTCTTAGTTTCAGACGGTAGACGTCCACTGTTGAACGTACACTTCATAGATCGCCAGAATTATTCTCTGCAACCCTCATCCAGTGCACTCCCAATGACCTCCAAAAATTATGACTGACTTTATTTAATCTGATATACTTATTATATTTGACGTCGACAAACTGCGTACAACATGCGTTGCTTCAGCTCTTCTGACGTTTTAATTTCTGGATTGGCTGATAAATGATTGTGCACAATAAAACAGACCTGATTTCATTCATTTTTTATTTCGCAACTACGTATTGAGATCAAACTTTAGGTGAAAACCATACTAAAGATTAACTTAAAAATATTTAACACATTAAAATTGTATAATTTAATATAATTATAATAGTATAATATTTAATTAATTAAAGGTACTATAATTAAATTATTTAATTAATACTAATATAGATAGTTAAATTTAAAAATTACGCAACTGATGTAATAAACTACAATAATATAATTAAACTTCAACTTAGCAATAAAGAATTCAACTCTAGAGAAACATTTAAGAATTCAACAATAATTTCTTAAACTGAACATTGAAGGAAGTGGATCTCAATGATTGAAATCTACAAGCTGTCTACGAACGTCGAGATGTCAGTTTATTCATCTTCTGACAGATCTCCATGTTGGGCTCGCATCTGAGTGGCAGCCCTGCCGAGCAGACGATTAGCGCGGGCTACGCGGTTGGCGAGAGCGCCCGACGCCGCCAAAGCTGCGGTGCTGTACTTCCATCTCTCGCGAGCACCCTCAGCTCCCACGGGATTCTCGGGGCGCTCGTCGGGCCAAGTTATTCCTTCAAAACATTGCAAAAAAAAACGGGTATGAACAATCGCATAAAAATAAAGACCATTTTATTTGCTATTTTTTTAAGACAGTTAAAATATAGACGAATGGATACATTCTGTTTTCATATTTATTTACATTTCATATTCTGACTACCTCGTATGTATTTTATATTATTTAAGCAGTATAAATTAATAATTAAACAATCAATAAAAACCGCAGAATAAGACGTAAATTAGTACGCCTATATCATATACAGATGCAACTTACTTAAACATTTCTATTCCATGTAAAGTTCAGTTTTCGATTGCTCAAAACTCGATCGATAGAAAGTAACAAATGGCCCAATTAGACATTACTCAAATTTCAGCAAAAAGACTATCACCTCTTTATGTACAAAATTAAATGTAATACATTTATTTTATTCATATATTTATGATACAGACAAAAATACAAAATTTCTGTTTTTTTACAAAGATCTCAACAATCGATTCAATTAAAATTAATTACACTTAAAAATAATGAAAACAACTTATAGACAAAAAACTGATGTTGCATACTTTTTTTTATTTATATTTGATAATATGATTTTACATTTCAATTTCGATATAAAACTCCATGAAGCTACAAAATTTACAGTGTAAATAATGTACTCTGATAAATTTGATTTAATAAAATAATGTGAATGTATGAATTAGGAATAATACAGATGATAAATGATTTATTAGTAACTTTTTTAACGTTAATTTCGTCCATGGAAAATATAATATCTCAAGCCTGTAGGGTAGTCTGTAGGAAGAGAGGAAAATGTAATCATGATAAAAAAAAGGTAATAAAGATATAAATAATTGTCTTAAATATAAACAATTTTAATTATAACAGCTTTTATACAACAATGAATCAAGTAGCTGTAAGAATATTTGTAACATAAATGAAACAAAATCATTGTCCATCCATGTAGAATTTTTTGGCAGTTTAAGCAAGAGGTCGACACACCTGAGGACACCACAACCTTTAAACGGTTTGGACTCAGGCTTTTCCCACGATGGGAATTGAGAAAATCCCTAGTCCAACCATTCACAAGCAGTGGAAATATCCCACCATAAATTGTAAATCTTGATATATTCTTCATTTGGCATCAATATAGTGTAGCGTAGAACTATTTTATGCTTCCGGTCGTTTGATGAGGGAGGTGCCGAAGACCTATACAAATACCCTGCCCATTGTTTTATAGCAAAATAATTAGGATTTGTAGACAAAGAATTGGACAGTAGAGAGGAAAGTTAAGAAAAGGTACGATGATAAAACCTTTTCCAATCTCTACCCTCGACCGTCCAATACTCTGTACCTAATCTTCTATAAAAAAAAATCGAATGTCTTCATATTCCTCAATTATAAAATTCATATATCAGCAAGTTTCATTAGAAGAGATGAACAGATTTCTATTTGTATAAAGAATCTCATTGGCCCATTTTTATGCTATAGTTGATGACGAGCTATGCATACTCTTCTTATTCGTATGGTCTACAGTAAAGTCCTAAATTGAAACTTAAATCAATGTATAATAAATATAAGGTTTCTTATGCATTTTGTTTTTATTAATACAAACGACACAAATTTACCGCAAAGTTCTAAGAATAAAATATTTGTACAACCTTAACAAGAACAATTATTATAAAAGAGGTGATAGCTACGACTGAAAGGTACAAACTAATAGATAGGACGATATTTAAAGTTTCTCGACGATTGTCCCAAACAGCGTAATTATGATCCATTCAGATTCTTATGTTTATTAGAATAAAGAACGTAGCAACAAAAAAAATAGGTCTACATCAGGCATGCAAAGTACCTACTATTTATTTATTTTTAATGAGGAAAACATCTAAACAGCTTTAAGCTAACGATTGCTTGCTAATAGAAGAGCTTTATATAGATTTTCTATGGAAAAAAATAAAATTGATTAATTAGTGTTAAGATGCTTTAATGCATAAAAAAATAGATTTTTCTTAAAAACATTACACGGAAGTGCATTATTGTGCGATACTTATCGTTTAATGTAAAAAAATAGGAAGTAGAAAAGCTATCACTGTAAAAAGTATCGATCAAAAAATCGTATTTCAACCACTTGTCGGTTGACCACTAATTATTTGTAATAAACTTTCAAATTAATATTTATTAAACAATTAATTCAATGAAAATCTCGCCGAAAAATTGACGTTTTCTTTAAGTATGATATTGGTAATTATTTAATTAAAAGAATATTTTCATGCTTTAATTTTTTTTTTCATTAATAAAAATATTATCTTTTTCATTAAACAATTCAATTTAATAAAAAAAATCCTTTAGCAAAAATAAAAACTCGAATAGTCGCACAAAATTAATTTTGGTCTAAATAAAGTTCACCATTAGCTATTTATTAATGAATATAAAAACTGAAATTTATTGTTCTTAATACAGGTTTATTTCTTCACTATTAGTGTGTTAAATTAAGATATAAAAAAGAAGTCTAGTTGATTGTAAATTTTTTTATTTTTAATTCTTAACTACAGATAACAAAGGTAAAATAAAATAAACAATAATATAAATAATAAAACACTTTATAAATAAAATTTAACTATAACAACAAATTCATCTATAAAAGCTTCATCAACATTTCATTTGCCAACATATTTTATATGCCTACCTGTTGCAACTAGTTCATCATTATCTTTGTTGCGAATTTGAACCTCAAGGAATGCAACCTTATTCCCAACCTTCTTGGTGACAGACTCTATTTCCAGCTTATCACCTTGGGACACCGTAGACAGGTAGCTGAAATCACAACATTTACAAATTAAATTTAGAAAGGATTTGCAAATGTACCTTCTTAGAATATATTCAGTTGTAGAAGTTCAGAAAAATTGTTAAAACAATAGGGAAAGTTTGCATTCTTGCTACACTCCAACTAAAAATAAATGAAAAATGTTTAAAATGTATACTATACCTAACGCTCAAATCTACAGAAAGTCCGCGGGAGACCACTTGATCGTTGGCGAGGAGCGCAAAGGTTGACAAAGTGTCAACCATATGCGCGATAAAACCTCCGTGAAGGGTTCCGCTTTCATTCAGATGCTCTGGACCTACTTGCAACTCGAAGATCACCACGCCATCGCCGCAAGACACCAGCTTTATCTGGAGAATGAAACAAATGGACACGGGTTTATATTTCTGAAGATAGAAAAATATTATAATTTTTTATAGAAGAGGTTGCAAATGATCAAACGGCATACCTAATGTTAGGTGACCGCTACCCATAGAAAACTACAAGTAATCACTGCAAATTGTCCCCCTTTAAAGGACAAAAACAGGATATCTATATGCTCCAACAGTTTCTATACTTCAATTATTGATAGTGAAATCAAATAATTTTATTTGTTAAGAACGGATTTAACTTATTTTTGCTTGACTGAAAGAAGGTTGTTCTCTGGAAGCTAAATGACGACCAATTTTGAAATGAGCTTCAAAATCATTCAAGGTATTGTTGGTCTTGGTTATTGTTTTTTTTTAAGGATTGTTTGTTAGGGTAAGTAAATAAGAAAACTGCAACACACTTTATTAATACATCTATCTATACACAATACAATATATTTAGTAAGACCATCTTTTGAATCAATAACAAAAGTTCTACTCATGTTTCATCATAAAGGTTTTATTGTCCGTTTTTCTTATTAATTCTTTCAGTACTAAGCTGCTAAATCGCATTATTAAGATAAATTTATTTTTAGTCAGACACTTTTACATTAATTAACTTAAGCAAATGTTAAAAAAATCTGTAAAATGTAACTTTGTCCTCTTTGTATTCTTTTAACAAATTTCTAGAGCAAATAGTCATTTAACTTGCATGCCTAACTCCTTCTATTAACATAAACTATCCTTCCATTAAAACATGCCACACCCATTTTACAATTCTTGTATTATTTCCTTTAGTACATCCTTTGTTCTTATCAACATTTGTTTGAGAATACTGGCAGTTTTCTTTAGATGCAGCAGGTAACTTTATTACTCTGTGGAATCTCTCTATGGAAATCAATATACTTATAAAAGTGAAGTGCTAAATTGATGTAGTCCCAGAATGCACAAAGTAATTCATCGGTCAATATAGGAGTAAATTTTTTTGTCGTTGCATCAAATTTGCCACCTTTATTTTAAAATAACTTCACGATCCTGCTCCATTTCTCCATTCATGTAGATGAAGAATAAAAAAATTGTTCCTAAATCACCCCTCCTATTTTTATAAATAGAATTAACTGCAAATTATTATTTAATTTTTTAAAATATTCTGAAGTATTGTGGTATAAAGTTATAAATTCAAAGGTAATTACTTAATTTAGAAAGAAATATTGTTCACAATCGGAGTCCAGATTTTAGCCACACCCACTTAATGGTGGGTATCCTCCATTTTTGGAATTATATGCATTCTTAAAATGAAGGATACTTTTTCATTTACATTTATTAATATAAAAGGTAATTATTAACACTTTTACAGCTGCATATAATGAAATATTCTGCCAAGACTTTGCTATAGATAGACTTAGTAATAGACATTGCGCTTGTACCAAAATATGGAAAATCAATAACTTAGGCACAACTGAGCAAGAGCTAAGTACTTAGGTAGGCGATATTGATTTTAGTAAATGAAATTATATAATAATACAGAAGCGATATAATCATTTTATTATTGACAGTTATACAGAATCCAATACATTTTAAAACGAAACTCAGAAAAATGGAAAATAAATTTATACGTACATTACGAAGATTGCGATCAAAGCGCTTCGAATTCACCACGGTTCTTATGAAGAGCTCGGTGATCCTTGCGAGTTTGCTACACATTTTGGTAGCCCCCTCAAGGTAGTTAACAAATACAATTTAGTACTTCAACTCTCCGGGTACGTCGTACTAATGGAACAAAAGAATCCCGGCCTCTCTTGAGGTCTAGAGCCGAGTATTGATTTATTTTGTAAGCTTGGGGTGGGGTACCGGCTACAGACTTTGACAACAAGCAACAAGTGCTTAACATAGATTATACAAAAAATTTATATGAACGATAAAGGAATTAAAAATCTTATTTTAGTTTGCTTTAATACAGTATATTTTTTTGTGATAATTAATATAAATATATTGTTTATTGTATTTGTAAGATTAAACAGTCTGGCCAAAGTTTCATATGGCATTTAAATTTTTCAAATTAAAATAATTGCTTCAAAAACTGCCTAGTTTTATCGAAAGTGTTATACTAACGTTAATTAAAAATCCTGGAAAGTACCGTATTGCCAGAATAAAAACATTGCTATCCAACTTAAAGCACGATCTCTCTATGAGAAAAACAAGAAACCTACTTTTCATTGTACAAATTATTGAAGCAAGTTTACAAATTTTGGTTCATGGTATCAAAATCTAATACGAGTCTATACTTGGAAGAATAAAGGAATTTTCTCAGATGAAACATTCTACTAAAAAATTTTAACTACTGAGGAAATTTCCAAAAGGCGCCTGTTAGAAATGAAAGAGCATTTCTATTAGTTAATAATATTGCTAATGAGTTGTATCTGGAAATGATACATTGATATGTTTAAGTAATTATACAAATACAGTGTTTTGTGTTATTCCATTTTTTATAAATAGAGATTGAATTCGTGTAACATTTATCTAAAAGTATTATATAATAATATTAAATTCGCAGCGAGCACTGCACGTGTAATACAAACATGTTATACCACGGCATTGACCGGCACCAAATTTGAAAGTGGGTTTTTGTTTTCGTTTTGGTCCGGTCTCACGTAACACTATCCTGAATGCATTGTGCGAAACGATCGTCCAAACATAACTCACGTAACATAACAATATAATATGTAATCGTGCTCTATTGACATGGTGTCAAGGCATTTGTAACTGAGGTTATTTTTGTTTAATGGAGCTAGGCAGTCTTTTAGCTAAGACGTGTACGTTTTCAATTATATATTCCATTATACGTTTTTATATTTAAATTGTATTATACCGCTACACAATATATTTTATTAAAAAGTCCTCTTCAGGGCGTATTCAATTATCGACATACTGTATCAGGGAATTCGTCAATGATTAAGCAATAATCAAATAGATCAAATTTGTTCTCTTATCTTTTAGTATTGCAAGCAAGTCCTAAATGTGAGGATTAGTTCTGCTATAGGGCGAAGTCGTATTTGACCCTATTGAAATAAAATCAGATTAATTGACTTACTTCAGACACTAAATTCAGATAAACTTGCATCATTGGTGTATCGTATTTCAATAAAGTCTGTTAAAAAAGAAATATGTTATATCTTTTAATTTGCCCTACGGTTAAAACTAACAAGTATAAATTAATTGTTGTGATCGTACAAAGCTTTCAAAACATTAAATTCAATGCTAAAGCATTTCACAAACGAGCGGACTATTATCACGTTTCGACAAGTATCTACTCTTTGCAGGTGGCGTGTCTCGGCGAAAGCCAGACCCGTTTCTAAAGAAGTTCACTTCCTTATAAAGTACGCTAACCATAAACTTCATACTGTCACGACTGGTCCAAAAGTTACGTTTTGATATGAAGTTGAAATATTCAAATGCTTTTTTTATGGAAGAGCAAGCAAGCGTGAAAAGGGGATAAGAATGTATGAACTTTTTATGGTGTCTTATTACATAAAAAGAGTAATTCTTCTAAATACTTATATAAAGATACAATGGTGTGTCTTGGAAATGCATCTAATTATTTTTAGGTACACTACACACTTTTGCTGTGCGTTTGAAAGTTTTTTGTTAATACTAACTTGTCTAACTACATGCAAATTAACTTAATGCTGATTATCCTGTAACAGTAACATAAACTGATGGTTGTAGCTAAACAAGTCAAAGCATCACGTGTCACCGGAGTTGTGTCACGTTGTACGGAGTCTAATGACGTAGTTAGGGTACTGCCAAAATTGTGACGTATAAACTGAACGAAATAATTAATGTAACTGCTGGTCACGTTGTGCTCGAAATTGGAATTGGCGGAATCATTTATTTTTTAAAGATGTTTATTAAAATACTTCCTTGCGCCTGATGTTCTTTTTAAATATTTCCGAAATTCATCTAACGTATATATTCTTTGCGTTCGTGATACAAAGAATTCCGAGGTCATTTTTGTGACTCTTCTGATTCATATTTTAAGTAAAATTGTAATACATTAACAATGTCCCGCGGTTTCACCCGCCGAAAAAATATCATAAACCTTCCCGGTGAAATACCTTACTTTCTCACGACGATTGGATGTATGATTTCTGATGAATCTATCGAGTACAGACAAACAGACAGACACACAATCATTTTTAGTAATCAAGATTTTATTAAAATCTGATTTCAACATAAACAAAATTAACCAATATTTTATTACGTCTTAAGAAATGTTCTTACAACCAATTCCTATGTTTATATTATTATATAATAGTTGATGTCCCTTTTCAAACTTAAATTACTTCTTTTCCATTCATTAAATTTAAATTCTATTCGAATTTATCGTTTGCAGTAGGTATACAAATCGATCTGTAAAGTTTGTCTGTCTGTCTGTCTGTCTGTAACGTCGGCCTACAAATTCCATCAATAGACTTCGCTGACATTTATCCGGCGCTGATTAATATCCGGCGAGACTGGGCGAGACACTCGAACGTTCCGACAACCCTGTCAGAAATGGGAGCGACCGACCTGACACCGGTTTAATTCCTGCGCGCAAACACTTCCTGACGCCACATCATGTCGACAAGGCAACTTGCGCAACTTGAACTTAAGCGAATAAAGTATCAACAAGTATTAGCTTAAATTTTGTAAGTGTACTTGCAACATAATTTTTTTTACTGTACAGTAAAAGATAATTTCATTTTCTGTTTAGTTGTGGGCGAAACGAGTGCATTGGCAAGATGTTTATCCTAACTTCATATAATTATACATATAGATAGCACATCTAAATTTGCAATATTAAAGAGGTTACAAATTAGTCGTAGTTTGGTTATCTTGAACGTCTTATAATCGAAAAACTAAATACATAGTGTGTAAAAGCCCATGCCGATATCTCACTTACGAAACATTCGTTGCTGACAATAGAACTATAATCATTTAGTCATATACTTAATTAAAAAATGAAATTCCCAGCAATTGTACTTTATGATCGAATATTAAAAAATGTGTATTTTACGTTTCATGTACAATTTTTTTTAAAATTATTAAGTCCTTGTTGCAAAGTCTAAGGTGACCTTGCAATGTCGGAGATATATTTAAATCCTCATAATAGAATCGAAAGTCTCTGACAACATCAATTACTATTGCGAACACTAATTGCACCCTTTTAAGTTCTTTACTTATTTAACTAAAATAGAAACGAGCTCGCTTAAATTACTGGCATAAAAGTATTTTATTCATGAAAAAGAAAATAAAAATGCAATGCAGCATTGTATAAAAATGACATTGTATACAGTAGGTGAAACAAACTAATAAGGTATAGGTTTTATTTTTATTGTTATCAAAATTGCTGTGACCTAAGCCTTAAAAAACTTGTATTAATGACTTTGTTTGTTGAGTTTGTATAGTTTTTAGCCATTTACAATTAATATACGACTCCATACATATTTAGATAATTGTTTATACATTTTCACGATTTATGCATATAGTTTTAGAACCTTATAAAGCTTTGTAATGTAATTTTGATCTTGTAATGTTAATGTTATTTGTTCATGCATGTGACCAAATAAATAAATAAAAAGATGACATAAATCTTGGCTTTCTTACATTGTACATAAGCCGATAACAAGCTGATAATAATACTGGCACACGGAGTCATGGCTTCCAATGCGGAGACGATGAGCCTGCAAATTTCAGTTGCGCAAGTTACCTTTGTAGTTTGCATTCATTTGCACCCCAGAGGCTCTCAAAGTCGCATGTCTATTGAACCCAATATTGTAGAGAAACTACACTTTCTTTTTCATCATTTCGTTATTTTTGTTTACACAAAAGTCTGGTTTGTTTTCATGTTAGAGTTCACTCAGTTGCTTTTAAATTAGCAAACTAGAAATATAT
>JAABKM020000025.1:7526893-7555157 GCA_016277805.2 Papilio aristodemus | reverse complement strand
GTTGGTACGAGCTAATCTCACGAACTCCAATCAAATTTAAATAATAACTTGTTCTCTCATATATTGTTTTCTCCCGTACGACTTTCCCAGTACCTCGTTCAAATTTGCGTACAGGAACAAAAAGTGCATTTCTTAAAGCCTCTGTAAACAAATTAAAATTATTTGGTGTATTAAGGTAATGCTATCTGTTCAGATAAAAATGAAGCTTTATTTAAAAAAAATACTTCTTAAAATATTTTAGGACTTAAAAACTTAAGGAACCTTTATAATTTCGGTTTACTCCTCTGAAGTACGTACCCGAGTGTATATTTATTTATTCTTTATATAAAGTAAAGCTCGTAAATATTGACTTATTACACAACAGCCTCGTATGTTGGTCAACACAAGACCGGATATTGTCGGTATAAGACAATAAGCAATGAATTAATTTCGTTTGGAGCTCTAAATGACTCGTGCGTCCAAAAACGACCACCGCTTATGTAACTACAGCCATTTTCATTGGTAACGGAGATGATACAAGCATAATTGTAATTTTAATGTAAGATTATCGTTCCTTACATAATATATATTTTTTTATTATTGGAAGAACTTAATTTATATCACTTATAAAAACAGTTAAAATTATATTCCGACCTGTATGGGAGGAATGATTAGAATGATTTTACAAAGTAAGTTTGGCAGCATTTTATTCACTCTTTTTTTACAACCATACGTTTTATTTTACTAGCTAACGTTTCTTAATTTTTTCTATAGATGGTGGTAAACGAGTTAACTAATAGCAAATGTCTCATCGAAAGAGCATGGATTAAGACTCCATTCACCACTCAAAACTATATGAATACTGGAAGTATTCACATTGATCTCCTTTAAGGTCGTGGTATTTCACCGGTCTATTTAAATTAAAGAATCGACTTGCGAATTCTGGGATCATATTACTTATTGTTACATTGTATAACAATGCTAATAGAGTTTTTGTTTTTTTTTTTGTTTCTTAATTCAGGTTACCGGCTCAGCCTCATAAGGTTTGACCACCCCCCGAATCGATAACATAAACGCAGCAATGACTCGAAGCTTGTCCTCTTGTTGAGTCACTCTTAAAGCAGATTAAGGCATGCATTGTATGCGCTTTGCGACCACAAGCTCCATTTCACTATAAGTGCGTCCATACAACTAGCATAAGGTCAGCCACTTGAAATTTAATTAGCAGTTCTTTTGTTGTATATGTCCGTGGGCGTCGGTAATTAGTTAATATTATGCGACCAGCTCCTCGTTCGGCCAGTTACGACATAAAAAACAAGCAGTGACATTATCAAATCTCTGCCTCTTTACTCTGCATTATTTTCTTCTTTCAATATTTATAATTATCGTTCTAGTTATTCATTTCATGTATAAGCGATTTGACTTTGACATATCTTGATAAGAGATCCGACAATACGGAAGTTAGTGAGCGATTACCACATTCATTGCGTAAGATGACCGCAATCCAACGTATACACAGACAAGCGTAGCTACACACGAGTATGTACCGACATCAAAGGGCGGTTAGTCACAGCAATTGAAAGAGAAATCGTTACGCATATTAATAACCAAAATTATAATAGATAACAAGTAATCACTTTTTTATTTACCAAAGAATTATATGCCGTAAGATAATTTTCTAAGCATGATATTAAAAATTTTAATATAAAAATCGAGCAATTCATATGTACATAGGTATATTTCGGCTATCTCGGCAATGGCTCTAACAATTTGGCTAAAATTTCGTATTTACATATGGCATCAATTTTTAAATTAATCTATATTAATGTCTCTATGTGTGTCTCTATGTGTCTATGAAATAAAATAAATTGTAAGAGCGCTATCTATATGTGACATGGAACATGTCTTAATTGTTGTCACTTGATAGAGAAAAAGAATAAACTAATCCAATTAATTATTCTAGGTAAAGTTACCGACATAAAGCATTATTATAAAAATGGCTTGTAGCAAAAGTGCGCGTCGTTTTGTAATAGTTCTATCAAATGAGGACATCTTAAAAAATTCGAAACATAAATATAATAGATCGTTGTCCCCGCGACTTAGCGTGGTCGTTGGTTAGGCGAAATGTTTACGTAAGTAATAAAAGTAAAAAGTATGAGAGCTAAATTCATATCTCCTTTTCTGTTGTGTCCTGTATGACTCAGTGGCGTCATTATCCACTTTCAGAAGCCACATGTCCTTGTTAAAACTTGCTACTCTGTGTCATCTAGATATTGCTTTGTATGATATCCAACCGAATATGACGTACAAGATTTATTTAAAACAAATCTGAAAATTATTTGGTAGCACGAGAAAAAACCAGCTGAGCCTCCAATCTCATTTCAACTGATTGACTTGAACTTTATAACAATTTGTTTTACGTCCATCCCAATGGAGGATTTCATAACGGAAATGCTTTTGTACATAAACAACTAGTATAATTAAGCAGTAAAAATACGTTCAAATGTTTAATAAGTAAATACAGTATGACATTTAAAGGATATGTTATTAAAACTGTAATAAATGCGGACAGTTGACGACGTTTTATTTACAAAGGGAGAGTAAACATTTGAGTGCAGGGACGGTGAGCAAGCGAATCAAAGTTCAAAGCTTTATTTGATTTATACGTTGGACTGGGATCTTGATTAAATACGCAGCAAAGCCAAATGCGAATTGCTCGTGATGACGATATTTACATCAAAAGCGTTGCAAACGATACCAAAGCAAGAGGACAAACATGATTGTAACAGAATCAATCCCAGTTTAAACTAGTACGGGATTCGTCGCTACGTCGAGTGTTTCGGACATGTTGTTTGTATTCCATTGGAAAATGGATTCAAATTGAAATTCATGTCCTATAACTTCAGTTGCAATTTTGATGTATGTATGTTCGCGATACAAATTATTGCATAAATTTTTAAAACAGATTTCATTTTTACATTAACTTTTAAAATGTTTGACTGCCTTGATTAGTATAAACCCGCTCCGCTTACACTGCTTTTACTGATGCGGAGTTAGGAATTTCAAACAATACGACTGGCCAATTCGCGTTCCGCTCCGCTCCACTTCGCCCATTTCCGCGTCAATGAAAACACACCCTAAAACTTACAAACCTATATAAAACGAATACTTATTCGTCTTATATGTATACTTATATACACGCGCACACACACATCACGCAGCAAATACTTAAATAGATACATAATATATAAATTACTCGTTTATTTTTCACTTTTTTTGTAATTATAATAACTAGTGTTATCAAAATGTATATTTTATGTAAGACACGCATAATATGAATGGGAAGTCATTGGCTCCTTCAACACAGGTAATATACCTAGTGAAGGAGCCAAGGCAAAAATGAAATCGATATATTACTGTAAAAATAAACTTTTCTTTCTTCTTTCTTTATATATAAACGCAACAATTCCATACTATACGTTGTGAGCGAGCGATGTCCGACGATGTATAAAAATCCTGACATTCATTCGTTCAGTAAATTTCTCGAAAATATTCGATAAATTCTACATAACATAGATGCGAAATATGTCTGATGCATTCATTTCAGTAGAGACTCCATCGAACATTATATGTATAAACATCATTTAAGTCGAGATAAATATACGTTACTACGCCATAGCTTAGCTAAAACAAGCGTTTAACGACGTAGTATAAATAAAAGAAAATGATTGTTCTGTTATTCAAAATAATCAAAATATACAAAACGTAAATCAATTTCCAAAATTATTCCACTTTGTATAATTTCAATCCATTCGGCACAATCTGAGGCGACTTACTAATTTTTAATAAGCAGAGCAGAGCAATTTAGGAAAACTTTGTATTTTATATAATACTATCCAATTTTAATTATCGACAAAGATATTTAGTCTGACTTTAGTTGTGTAAGATGTAAATTTGGTATTAAGTTATTGTTATTCGTACTAAATTACGAAAAAAAATAGTTTATATATATTACAACCAGAATAAGACTTAATGTGAAGTCTTAATTTTAACAACAAAACATTATTGGGTGCCATGGTAACGTGATATTTTTGTTATGCTATTGCATTAACAAGTGTTAGACATTGTACGGCTGCATTGCTGAGGTCTTGGGTTGGAATCCCGTGTGGGGCAAAGTGATAATAGGTATTTTCAATTTAATACGGCAAAACGTAAGACTAGTCGCATCCCTGTCTACCTCTTCAGAGAACACATACATGGGATACGTTTTTCTAATTATGTAAAAATAACAGTTTATATGTTCTATTAGTAGTAGTAGTAAGTTAGTGTATGGATGCAATTAAAGTCAAGGTGCAATAAGAATTTATATGCAGATTTCTCATGCAGATTTTCACAGCATATTAAGCAGTTGAAAGACAAAGGTTTGAATTCTCATATCAGAAGCCTTATCTCGATTGTAAAGGAACTGCCACTTGACACTTTTACATGTAGCTTATGTTAATTAATAATAATATAATAATAATAATATCAGGCGAACTAAAAAAAACATTAAAAATTAAATAAAACACATATTCAACCCTGTATTCCCCAAATACATATATAGACAGTAATGCATCCATTTTCCGCCGTATTTTTGTTCGAGTAAAAAAAAATAATACCATTTTGGCCGACTTCTTAATCCAATTTGTACGGATGATTGTTTTGTTTCTATTCACAGGTAGCTGGGAGAAGCAACCATTTGATTCGAGTACCTATTAAGTCATGGTTTACCGAGAATTACAATCACCGGACACGTATAGATAATCTACAAACTAGGCATTGTTCTCATAGGGGCTTTTGTTTTATTACTTTTCTAGATTCGTATTGTATAGCTATTTGATTTTAAGAAACATAGAATGTTGATGATGTTATGTGAGTCGTGAGTTAGTTGTAAGCATTCATTTATATTAATTATTGTTTATTTATACATAACTAATGTCACGTGATTTTGTATACAAATTACAACACCATAATTTATTGCCTCGATGGTGCAGTTTTATTAAGGTACGGCTACATTGCTGCTGTCTCGGGTTGGAATCCCGGCTCGGACAAAGTGATAGGGTTTTATCAACTCGGTATCAGCCCGATTCGCCCTCTATCACATCATGGGATGACGAAAAGTGGGTGCACTATAATAGTTGCACCACGTATCCTTTTCAGGGACCAGAGGCGTGAGGAGTGTCGTTTTTTATTTAAATATTAACTCAATAAATGTAACTACTTTAGTTGTATCTGTTTTACAACAGAATACATTTCACCATATCAGGAGCAGCACACCAAAACCATGTGTGCGAGCAAACAAATTACTAAATATAATAGAATCTGCCATCTAGATAATCTGAAGTTCGTCTGAAAATTTCATGAAAATCAATTCAGCCATTTGAGGTTTATAGGGAGGAAACATTTATTTTTATGTACATCTTTTGTAAACAATTATATCAAGTTAACCAAATACTGAAAGAATAACACTGGAAGCCGTATAACACTATGATAGTTCCTGTTTTCCCAAACACCTAGCATACGCACTAGTTCGTTTTGTCCAGCGAAAGTGAACGCCGCACCGCGCCCCACCTGATGTTTTATGGGGTGGGCTTGAATATATATAAACACATATCAAACGTAAACCGTATAGTGTAAAAACAGTTCCGGCGTAGATACTACTGGAACGGCCATCCCCGCCCCACCATGCGAGGGATCTGGAGCCAAGTGGTCAGTGATATCAAACTTTTTTTATTACGTGTTCGATTCGCTCCGGCTTTTCTTGACCTTATCAACTGCAAGTAAAATGATAAGGATAGGATAAGTGACTTTGTTCATATAAAAAGCTTTATTGATTCAAACTTAAAAATATAACATTCATTTTGCCGGTGTATATTTTTAATCTAGTGTTTTTATGTTGTTGACATAACACCTGGTAGTCAAGTTAAATATTGAACTTTAACAAATATGAGAGTTCACAGTTTGCACAAACGCTTGGTGTTTATTGTCAAATATTGTTACATGTTACATAACTAGCTTTGTCCAGCGATTCGTGATCTGACTAAAACAATACGAATACGTTAGTTTTGAATTCTGGACAATCAGCTGTCTTTATAAAGTTTTTATTTATTTGTATTAAATAGGTTACGGGGTTTTTATAGAATTCAAATAGAAAACCATTGATTGGAAAGAGTTTTTGGTAGATGCAAAAATGCGTTTGCTGTCATTATTTCTAAAAATAATTTATTTTTACTTGGTATTGAAGATTCCAGAATGTGTTTAATAAAATTCATTCCCGTAATTTTTATTTAACTAACCATTATTATTTTTTATTTTCTTCAATCTGCTGACGTCGGCTCGATTCAAGTTCACAAGATATTTCCTTTTTTATTCTTACATATGAAAATAAATTTTGAGATTCGATAGAGAAATTGACCACAAAATTGGGTATATTATTGTAGTTAAATCTTTATTGTTTTAAAGATTGTTAACTGGCGATGGGCTTAACTTTTTACATCAAAGATTAATGACCTAGTGGAAATAAAAACCTTTGCTATCTTCGCCTACTCCGTTTAAATAAGAAATAGACAAGACATAATAATTTGTCGAGACAATGTTGCTAACGTCTTAATAAAAAGATAGCAATTAAAATGATCGTTTCTAAAGACGCCTTTTGCATAAAACCAATGTCATTGTTTAAGTTTTTTTAACTTACAATGTTTCTCACTATTGTTACCAGGGATTCATCGATAAATTACATCTTAAAATAGATAAATGATTCGACTTCAAGGCACTTTCATGTTCGTTGTATCTATTCAAAAAGTCAAATACTATGCGATATAAGCGATTGATCGGATTAAGACCGTGTTTTTGATATACATCATTATATTAGAAGTAAAAAGTATCTTACGAATTATCCGAGAAATTAATTAAATTATTCGGGATGTCTATATTATCGATGTCAAAAGTGCATCAATATTATGTGTTACACGCCATAACTTTTAATAGTAATGTTAGTTTGACTTTCAGCTACTTCATTATAATTTTTAACCAACGGTCGTTTTAATGACGTCTTCCTAGTATTTTATTGCTCGTAATTTTTTTCAAAGTTCTCACTTCCCGCTAGCTTGTTCTAATCTAGCAAATTTTATTTTATCTCCATTATTATTCTTAATGTCTGTCCCAAAATAGATTAATAACTAGTACCCGTAAATTACTAAGGAAACCACTACCATAAATATTAAAGTGAAAAGTTGTAATAAAACTCATGGTCTCAGAACTGTTTTAGCATTTCTAATATGAACGAAGATTCGCGACTAAATACCACATTTGAGGGCATTAATTACGCAACTCGGAATCTCTAGCGCAATTTGACGCGCGAAGCACGATCGTCTTTCGGAAACAGTAATAATTATAATACGTAATAAATGCGTAATAGGTGTGCGACGAGCGTTTGTGTTGAATTTAAGTATGCATCCGAGAATGGTCAGGTTATATAACGCGACCGATATACGCTTTGAGAATTGTTAGTCATCGATTATTTTGTATGAAATTCACCTTGTTACGTCATATTGCAAATACAAAAGGAATTCTTTATAGTTAAATTAATTTTATTATTATTTCCACTCAGAAGTGAAATTTACCTTTTATATTAACGATACACCAAAGACGAAATCAAATCCGTTAGACTATAAAAAATTTAAAGAAATTAATTTACACAGTGTTCAATGGTAAATATATTCGATAGAAAATATTGTTAATGTGAATATTATGTTATGCTATCTATTCTATGCATCCAGTACATAATTCTATACTGGATTCAAGCGATCGACTGGTTTTAGACGCAGTTATAGGGTTCCATAAGGTATTTTATTAATGAAAATAAATAAAGCTGAACTCAATAATGGAAGCCAAGTTAATGTTTATGTAACGACTGAGTCCGCTAGTAAAACATAATATTTAATATAAATGTATACAATTTCAATAAAATGTCATTGGACATAAGTTGTCGCAAGTTACGCAATTGTTTTGCAAGTGTGTCCTATCATCCGTTTGCGACTTGTGTTAATGAAACAGTTGAACTTTCACGAATCGTTTTCACCGTGTTTATATAAGGTATTTACAGATTTGTTTTTAAATGTGTGAAAAGTTTCATTTTTATATAATCCATTTATATATCGACTCACTTTTTTTCCATACTTTTAACATATTTTATTGATATTATAAAAAAAGTTATAGGAAGTACAAAATTAAAAAAAAAAAATATTTCGGAACTCCACGCAACTTTAAGAAAACGTTTAATATCAAATAAAATCACTATTTTTGTCATACTAGAGTACCATTATAAAAAAATGTGTCTTAATGGAATATTTTGCAGCAATACAAACGAACGGCTTTTTTTTAAACAAAAACAGGAAAAAAGTACCGACTACGTTATTCTGTTTTTATTTCGCGATTTTTTAAAAAACCGATACCAAAAAGTCATTTTAATTTTTGAATGATTCGTAAATTCTAAATATATTTTATGCTAATACTTCATATAATTACACACTCATCAATGAAATTAAGTCAATTCCTTATGTAAACGATCCAAGATGATTAAATAAAACCACGGCTGCAACAAAAAGTTTTTAATTTTTTGAAAGCTTTACAAAAATTTTTTTATAAAAAAAAGTCAAAAAATGCATCTTGTATTATCAACGGTCCTTAAAAATCTTAATATTTTCTAATTTTAAATTTGATTAAAAAAACGAACTGGTCTAAATGATAAAAGATACTTATAATATTTTAATTTACACAGAAATGTGCATATTAATCTAATTTTAATTTTAATAGTTACGGATAATGTACAGCCCTGACACGTAACCGTCTACTTTCCTTTTGTTATTCGCTTTACTATATTATATAACTTATGCGGCCTCACAATAATCCGTGTCGCTATAATACTAATATTTTGGTCAAATTGTATCTTGTCCATGTTGTAGTTGATACACATTACCTGTAAGTAAGTTAGGAGAATAAAAATAACAATTCTTTAATTCCAACAATTATATCAGTTCTATATTTTTAAGGCTCGTGTGTATGAACACACAAGAGAATGATCTCTTTGTACTGCTATGCTATATTTCTATGCATGAACTGTGCGTTATTTTTAAATTATGTGATTTTTTAATTTAATATTACGTTTGTTACAGATTACCCTAGCGGTAATTCAAATCGCTCTAGTCTCGGGTAAGGCGTTAATACCACAAAAACAACTAGCACAACAACAGTTAGAACCAAAATCAGATTCGAGTAACATAGCCCAAAGGCGAGTGGGCTATGACTACCCCGCGCCGCCTGTGGGTCTCGTAAACCCATATCAAGATCAGGATGATCTTCATATCCACGGAGACCATCACGAGGCGATAGAACATCATGACCACCACGACGACCACGGCGTAGATGATTATCATGACCATCACGACCATCACGACCATCACGACCATCATGACCTGCATGAAGAGCATCATGTAGAGGAGCATCATGAGGAACATCACGATCACCATGACCATCACGACCCCGGTTATTGGAAGAAGAAATTAATCTGGAAGCCTGGATGGAAGAAGATATGGAAGCCATCTAAAAAACAAATATGGAAACCGTCATGGAAAAAAATATGGAAACCTATCTGGGTCCCTACGAAAATTCCCGTTTGGAAGGATATTAAAGTACCAGACTGGAAGAAAATTTATAAGCCAGTATGGAAACCAATTAAAGTACCAGCGTGGAAAGAAGTGAAGGTTCCTGATTGGAAGAAAATTCAAGTTCCGGTGTATAAAGACATAGTCGTTCCTGGATGGAAAGAAATTCAAGTGCCTGCATGGCGCAAAATATGGGTTCCTGAATGGGTCAAAGTGGGTGTACCCGGCGAAAAGTACCTCGGTAAAGATCACGACGGTTGGGAATATACGTCACATGATCTATGGAAGAAGAAATTAATCTGGAAACCTCTTTGGAAGAAATATTGGAAACCAGCAAAAAAGCAAATTTGGATACCGGACAAGAAGTTGGTATGGAAAGACGAGTGGAAGCAGATATGGAAAACAGAAAAGAAGCAAATCTGGGTCGATGACAAAAAGTTGATCTGGAAGGAGGCATGGCAACAAATTTGGAAACCATCCAAGAAACTGGTCTGGATCCCGGACAAGAAACTGGAATGGAAGGAAGCCTGGAAGCAAATTTGGATTCCGGACTGGAAGGATATTTGGGTACCGGGAATTAAGAAAATATGGAGACCAGTTTGGATTTCAGAATGGTTCCCATCACCAGATCACCATGAACACATTCATGAATCCCATGGTTGGGATAGAAGTGATAATAGCGCAGCAGCTAGCCAACAATCGGTAGCAGTGAAGAAGGCTCCTCAGCAGTCGAAGCCTCAACAACCTCAACAAGCAACGTGGCAGTTTCCTAAATAATTAACTTAAGTCAATATATTTGGTTATAGATAATTGTCAAAGATGTTCGCAGAGTTATTAAAGCGCTCGAGTTACCAGGTCAAGGAATAATCGCGTCAGGACTATAGGTAATTAAATAAAAATTAAAATTCCCACAAAACGCACTGCGAAACTTATGATCTAATATTGCGATTGTTTTTATGAACTGCGAGCATTACATTTTCATTAAATGTTAATATCAATGTAAAGTAGTGTTGAAGCTTTAAATGTTGCGGAGTAATTTGCAAAAGAGGGAAGTTAGCAAAATCATTAGAAAATATTTTCTACCTACCGTTAATTCATCCCATCGCTACTTATTAACAACAAAATGGTAAAGCCAGTAGACATAATTCGTCAGTTTCCTTATAACGTTGACATCGCACTGTTGCAATGTCAACTTGTAATGAACGATGATGATGATGGTAATTTCGAAGGCACTCAGACATGTCATTCTGTCTATACACAATCGCTCGAAATGATGTAATTTACTTTAAACGTGATGACCGTACACGCTGATGTTTCGTGTTTTGTTGTTTTTGTGTGTGTGTGTGTGTATCTAGTTGTTGTTATTATTATAATTTTAAGTGATTTTAATTAGATATAGCTGAACCAATGAAATAAATATAAGTTTTGTTATATTCTTATCACTTGTTTTAATTTAAACAATTTTAAAATATGTATTGCGCTGATATTTAAATGGTATTCATTTATTTTTATTCTTATATATTCAAAATACATACCGTATCTAATAATAAATTCCAACAGATAAGAAGTCCATAATCACTTTCGATATACTCGCAGAATATTGGAATTTATTAATTTTGTATGAATTGTAAATTCGGTTTAAACAGCTTTGTGACAATGGCTGAGCGTTTTATCTTCAGGTGTATTACTGTTTCAATCGTTAGTGTGTGTTAGTTTTGTTGTGTTTGTCCTTTTATTTTCGATTCTTGGATAAAATGTGTACTGAATTAATTTGATAGGCTGATCCATATCATTGGTTAGTAATTATTATTAAAATTCTTATAATGCTCTAATTAATCTCCTTGCCTTTGATCAGCATAATATCCCCGTTGCTCTGTATCGACGAAAATATAATAACAAGACCCAATATTACTTTGTACGACTCGGAATTAGAACCCGAAAAGTTACGGACTTTAATAGTTTTTGTGAATTTTATAGCTTACTTACTTCCGGTATCTAGAGCGTATATACATATGTACGTTCTAGGCCTATAATAATTGATTCCAATGCCCTAGTTATTGTATTATTTGTGCATCCCGGATACTGTGGGCATTACGAAGAAAACAATTAAGTTCAAGTGACAACAAAGTATTCTCGTATAAACATCTTCTATTACAAATGTTGACTTTTTAAAATCAATTTCACCGGTTTTAATTTAAAATTTAAAACCTTACGTAAGAAAACGTTGTATCCAGTATTTTATCAATTTTCGTCTATCGAACTCTGTTTGATTTGAAATTTAATAAGGTAAAAAATAAAAATAAAGACGTCAGCGTTCAGGAGTATAAATATAGAACTCCTTTTAGCAATAAAGCTCCGTGTCGCAAATGAAACATTAGCTCCAAAGATTAATATTGCGAAAAGTGATATCAGCGCCACTCAACTGCAATTACGTTCTTAAATAGAAAGGGAGGATGGGGGTGCAAGCGGCCCCACCTCCCGGCTTATAGGGTAGCTCAGTGTCGTTTTCTCTTATAACAAGCTACAGTTTAAAGTACATTTTATAAGAAATATGTTGCAGTTATTCGCGTTATTTTCTAGGTAAAAAAATAATCTTTATTGAAAACTCAGCGTCGCCCACGGCTTTGGAATTTTTTATACGCTTGAAAGAAAAATAAAAGAACGCTGTAAAGTTGTAAAAACAATAAAATAAACATAAATTAAATGTGACGTCGGCACCTTTTACCACAACTTGGCTTTTAATGCAAAGATTTTGGTACATACTTAAGATTTATAGCATACAGACAACCATACAAATTTAAAGATCAAAAATAACATTCTTTACTCATAAATTGAATGTGTTCACATACGTTTCTTTATCTCTTAACGCAGGAAATGTCTTACGGTGAGATTAAATTAAGTCTCCGATTGTCGACTTTTATGTTGCATTTCTTTCGGCACACCTGTACACAGTACATCGATATATCTGGTATGTAACATCTTAGTGTTTATGTAATCAGTCTATTGAATTGGAAAAATGGATTATTTCACGCTAATAATTTCTGCAGTGCAGCATCATAATTACATCCTCAGCAACGAGATTATTAATAAGCGAATTCAAGTCGATTGCGCTCCACTAGATTGTAGTTAGATAGTTAACTAAGTTTTACATCGACTGTACTTTGCAAATGAAAAATGGAATAGAAAAATATTTATTTCGTTCCACATAATAAAGTAAAAGACAAGTGAAGGATGGGATCTCCTGGTGGGCAGGTATCAAAAATATATAATACATGAAAGATCGTAATGTGTGTGAGTGTGTACAGATCTTGACAAGCTTGAAAGCTCAAAACAACAAGTCTCAAATAAAAACTTATTTGAGACTTGTTGTTTTGAGCTCAAAATGTTAACCCTAGATAGACAAGATTACAAATACGAAGTTCAGTCGAAGTTCACAGCGGTAGTGTAAAACATAACTCTTTTATGATTAAGTAGTGACAAAGTAAAAACAGCGATATATGTTAACAAGAAAATATTTGATGGTAAAAAAGTGACCTAACTGCCTTAGTTTATTAATATAAAAACAACCACAAAAAACATACCTCATGCTTATATTCCCCGAAGAGGTAGGTATAGGTGCAACTAGTGCGGTATCATTTCGCTGTTTGTTTTTAAATCCCATGATGTGATAGGTGGCAAGCATATCGCTATGTCGAGCACAAATTCTTTAAATATACTTTTCACATAGTTTTAAACTGTCTAGGTATTAGATGAACATCGGAGGAAACGACTTGTCGTTCATTAAAAGTTTCAACATTATTAAAAGTTTGAAGCAATGCTGTTATATTTCATTTTAAAAATATTGCTTTTAAATATAAAGCCATTGTCATACTAAAATTGTTCGAAAAGGATGCACCTCATATATATGAGATGCATCCTTTTAGAAGCTAAGGAATGCAAATGCGATGTTACATATGTAACATCGCATTTTATGTTTACATTAATAATATAGTCGTTCTGAATAAAAAGATATAAAAATGATACATATGTATAGCAAGAATTTTACTCGTAGGAAACGTAAACAAATCTCTTTTTAAAAATAATTGCTATACTTATACCGGCAGGCGCTAAATCATTATCAGTCTGGTTTTTATAATGACACTCCGATATGTTAAACACTTGCCTTTATTAAAGTGATAGTAATAGTTGTGTGTGTCCTGCTTATTGCGGACAACCAAAAAAATATTATAATTCCTTAGGTTGTCTGCAGTGTACTACTTAGATTCTTATATAAGAAGCTTTCGTGATTTTCGTGACTCGAGAATCTTTCAATTTGTCTTTACAAAATGTAGTCATAATGTATATTGTCATAATGTTAATGTAAATTGTATTAATTGCACATATGAAAGCAATTTTGAAATACAAATTAGAGATAATCATAACAAGAGTACTCGATGTGTACAAATAAGACTACGCGCTTTGACAATGCAGAATGGAATTTATTATTTACATCGCTCCCGAAATCACAAAGCAAGTGCTTTCATGTTGCAAAAGCCAAGACATTAATAACATGAGATAACATTTCCATTGTCAAATTAAACCAAAATGAAACCGTTTTGTCAACGGTCGAAAGCGCTTCAATGGTCGATTTAAGGGAGGAATGTCGGAAATTCGACACAAAGCGCGCAACCGTACTGTACAACACAACACTACACATCTGACGTACAGACCACGTCTATGAAATGTTTAAATGTATTTTCCCTTTGCGATGTTGAAATATGCTGATACTATTCTGCAAACAAGATATGAGAGATATTGTCAAAACGTTCAAAATACACTGCAACTAATTAATATCCAAACAAGCGAACAGAAATCAAGCTTTTCTATATTTTATTTCTTATACATTTGTGTAATGCTTTTTAAAAATCGCTAATCGTGTATCTCATTACGTCACTTTGAGGTTCATACAAAAAAAATGTTAAAAAAAACAACATCTTAAAGCTTACTCAGTCATCTTTGAACAATATATGACCAAGAATGAGTCGGCTTTAAAGAGGACATACAGATCTTATCACCATGCATTCTCCTGTTGCATGAATCATAAGATAATTGTGATCTAGAAGTATGCTTTTACGTTTTGCCTGCAAATCAACTTTTCCTGTCATCCTCTGTTCAAATTTAAGGCGTTATTTAAATTTCATGGGAGGTATCTTCAAATCACGCGAACCGTTTTTACTTATCTATCGCCTAATTTCATAATAATAAAATAAAAACTGTAAACTACTGTATAATAGATACTGCTTCAGGGCGTTGATTTTTGGGACGATATTTAATTACAATAATGACCGCTTTAAACGCTTCATAGATTTATTTATGTGCATTGTTTCACTTTTTCCCACAGAATCTCCCATAACACAATCACATCAATTCATTTGTATTTAATAATATTATTTTAGTAAGTCATTGTCAGTCATAATATGTCTGGTACGTTTTAAATCGAACTTTAAATCGAAATTTAATTAGAGAAACACAAGTTATCCCTGTACAGTCTCTTATGTTTGTAGCTACTGCCTACAACGGTAATTTGTTTTAATGATTAGAATAAACTGATTGTATTACAATATAAAATCAGTAACATAGATAAAATAAAATTAAAAGGTAATAGAAGCGAAAATAAGAAGTTAAAATATATTTTTGCAAAATGTTGTATGTGTTTTCATATCTGTAGATCATTTGAAATTATGGTATAATTTTGATGTAGTGGTAATAAATAAAAACACTTAATCACACGAAAAAACTTTAATTTGATTAATATTATTTAAGAAACGTACTTAAGTGTAAGCATTGAATTCGCTAAAACAAAATCTGTTATTAAACAATTTCGCGCTGCAATAATAATGGACAAAAGTAATTCGCCGAAACGAATATTAATATATTGTTTCCCATTGCCTTACATTTTACACATTGCAACATCCCCTGCCATTTTCCAACCTTTGTATGTCACTGTTGTCACTTTTGCAGTCACATTGTGCTAGTTTAATAAAAAAATAACAATACAAAAAGTAATCAAAAAACTGTATATTTAATTAATTTGTATTCTGCATCACACTCAGTTGGAATGGTCAACGTGATTTTTTTTTTTTTATTTAAATAATTCCAATTTGTAAGACGTCAATGTTATAAAGATGGGTTACAGTGAAATAGATGGCGAGTATTAAGTCGTACCTTTAAAATGAAATAATAACTGAAAAATATATGATTTTTTTTTAATATATTGTCCGACCGAAATAAGATCTTCAAGCAATATCAAACATGCATGTTGTTCAGATTCGACCAAAATTAAAACTGAAAGTTATTCACATTTACTAAAGTCTGGTTTAAATTTTCTCGATACGCTTTAAACATATAAAACAAGGACAAACGATAATTTTCTTCATAAAAATTAAATATTCATCCTGAACATAATTGTATAGAACATAATTGTTTTAAGTTTTTACAGTGACGGAAATTAATGAAGTGCAAATTATTTGTTTATTTTTAAACTTTTCGGTTTGAGCTATTGAAATAAAAACAAATTCTAGATCGGACACAAATAAATACAGTAAATTTATAAATATTAATTGATAGTCCAGCAATTCAAAGTGCAATTTCACAAAATATTTATTATAAGTGACTAGTTAATATGGATCATACTGTTGATCCAACCAGATCCACAGTACACACGTGCTTGAAATCTCTACTGGGGTAGTTTTATAGAAAACTCCCCGGGTACATTCCTAACCCAAGTCGGCGGAGTCGCGTGCACTGTTACCCATTCCTTGACCTTAACCGGGTGCCAAACGCGCTTCCACATTGGTACAAAAATCTTCTTCTCTTGCCAAATCTTCACCCATCGTGGACTCCAAACGTATTTCTTCTTCCAGAAACCTTGGTACAAATAGTGCTCAAGGCTTTCACGGTCTCTGATAAATAAAAAAACTCAATGAAACGTTTTCAATTGTAGATAAGTCTAAGTAGCTTTTAATGACATCCCAACAAAATTTCAATTTGAAATTTTTCATTGTTTTTGCATTCGAACCATTCGAACTATCATCTATGTTGTGCATGTCCCGTGGGTCGTATCTTTAGCAAACTATGTGTTTTATGATATATTATAGTATTACTCACTTTCCGAACTTTACGTCGCTTAGCTTTATAGTAGTTCGCTGTTCAGGTTCGAACAAAAAAGCTACGCTGAATACTATCAGTATCCCGAGAATAATCTGCAGAGAAAAAAAGTATCGATTAATTAATTTATATCAAAAATGCTCTTACGTTGTTACAACTGAATCGAAGAAGGCGAACTAAATAGTTTTTGCATTGTGATATTCACAAAAGTGATTTAAAAAAAATTAATAAAATAGAATTTAATAAATTTAAGTACATAAATTAATTAACCATGCCGGGGATCGAACCCGTATCGATTCTATATCGGTTGCTCGACTTCCAGTTTAATTATACGTTAGCGATATGACATTGGAAAAAATGTATAGCAATTTATTATTGAAATAATTACATTTACAAGGAAATTAAAATTTAAAAACTTTTATTAATTAATGACATTTTATAACATACGCAAGATGACTTACATAATTAAAATGAAAATAAGATATGTATTGCACGAACGTGTTGTGGACCGGTAAGATACCACGACCTCACAGAAGACAAGCGTATGCATGTTTTTGATAAAGGAGATATTGGAGGCCTAATCTTTTTTTAGTTTAGACAAAAGCCTACGTCATGAGAAAGACGTTAAATAAACAACAAATTAAAAAAAGCATTCACACTAATGTCATTTGATAATGAGCTCTGGGACTTAAAATGCTTTTACATGCACTTAGTAAGGTATTTAATACATCATTATAAGAATTCTTTCTGTGTCCGTGGAAGGTGCTTTTAATTAAATAAAATATTGTTGGTCACCGACCAACTGTAAACTTTGTTAGTTTATAATTAAACGTTTATCACAAACTGAATGAATTAAAGCCGAACTATTAATTGATAATTTAATGTATAAACTTAACAAACTTTTTTGATGAACCTTTTCTTATAATAAGATATTATTTTTATTTGTTTTTATCAATCTTAACGAATATCAACATCCATTTGGAATTTAATGTGTAAAATAATTTGTTTATAATTATACTATTTCAGTTTGATGGTTCTTAAACTGGCCATAATTATCATATACGAGTAACTGTCACGAATTGTTTCTGTCAATATAATGTGCATGGTTAAACTAATAAACTATAAATAAACGCGGATCACAATTGGTCAATAGATTGATCTTTCAAAAATAAAAATCCATAATTTTAAATTAAAAATTAAAAATAAATGATATCAACGCAGTATAAACAAAAAATATATTCTCTTTAGAAATAAGAATAACGCGACACCAGCTCAATAAATAAATTATTTGGCATTTTACATATTTATTTGCATAAAACTAATAACTTTGATTAGTCAGTTTAAGCATAATATATTTATTTTTAACTCATCTATTCCAACATAAAGATTGACAGCGCATCTCTCGTTCCTGCTGCGGTAAAATAATAATGATAATATAAATTACATTCATACAGTACAATCGTCCTCTCCCTAAAGAATCAAAATACAATTCCTTGGTATGAATCAACAATTACTATAAACTCGTACCAAACAATATCATAACATGTTTTTTTTTAATAAAATAAAAATATTACTAAGTCAATTAGAATCAACTTGAATTGTCAGAATTTGAAAAATTATGATAAAAAAAATATACACTTTTCGTCCGTGAGGTTATTTTTCATAAAATGACAGTAACTATAAGATATATTATTCTATAAATACGAGATGTATACAAAATACAACCTGAGCTATACATCAAAAAATGTCGCATATTTGAAGATTCAATGAAAGGAATCGACTCGAGTGCGAAATATCCAGGATATAATATAAAATAAAAACAACTCATAAGGCAACAAAAACGAAATGCGTAATTTCTTTTAAATATGCAAAAAATAATCCGAAGCCTTAACATAACAATGCATAATGAATAACGAGTGAAATTCTTATTTAATCTTAAATGAAAAAATGTTTTTAACATATATTTATCGATTTAGATTTAACAAATAAAAAAGAAGATAACACTTTAATAACTTTAACACTTTCTTAAAACTGGAAAATACGTGCTTTAATTCTGTTTCAATTACTAAATTATTTTTTACTGATAAAATTAAAAACTATTAATTACGTATTTGAATAAAACTAACCAGAATGCACTTGCTCATTTTGACTAGTTAAAGAGGCTCTTCAAGTGACTTTAAGCGCTAGACCTCGTTCCAGCAGCAAGAAAAATTGTAACTGAAGCATGATTTAACTGTAATTGTCCTTTTATAGGAGTTGCCCGATCGTTGCCAGGGCTTCTTAGCTTTATTTCTGAATGCACGTACGCAATAAAAAATTTCCACACTTTACTTTTTTGATAGAATATTTTTTATTACCGATGTGGACTTTATTGTTCTAATTATTTTTTTTGTTCTGTAAATAGCAGTGACTTTTTTATTATAGGTAGATCTGATTATTATTGAATTCGATTAAAATAGAAGCTTTTATTTATATTTATTACCCATAACTTAGTTAACTAATAGACACGTTATTAATACGTACATAAACACAGTAAATGTCAAGGCTTTAACCGTAACGATTTGTGAAGACACAGAGTCATACACAAAAATAATTCTCATAGTATATCACATTTATTAATCACTGAAATATTTTTTTTAAAACCGATCACGTATCTGCTCATATATGTTACATTAAATTAATAACTTGTAACATCATGTTATCAACTCCTGTCGTAGGAAAAGATGGAAAGTAAACAATAACACTAGTGCCGGTCGAAACTGTCTCACCTTTACTTATGATAATATAATATTTTTATACGATATGTGAAATGAATGTGAAAACGATATTCACACTCACTTGATTCAAAGTATTGTATTAAAATAGTAATTTATTTATAAAAATCTTTAAGCCCAATAAACTAATAACAAATCCAGTTACGGACAGGTATATAAATATTAGGTAGGTAATATCAGGTATTTAAACGCTAACAATATAAAAAGACAAATTCTTGTGTATATAGTATATACATATATTCATTTATTTCCTATATCTCTAAACGAGCTCTACTTATTTGAGTTATTTGTTAGATTCAGATTAGTTTTAAATTTATCTGGGGTAGTTCTATGCCTCGTAAGTGCCTTTTTAATTTTACGCTTGTGAAAACGTAATATGAAAAAAAATCTGCCGATCTTTTAGGTTTATGTTTTGGATTTATCATCTATTGACATCAAAGTTTTATTGCTGTTAGCGACGAAATCGAGGCGCGAATATTCGCGACTTCGTTGTTCGAACAGATGTTTGCCTAAAGGCATTAAGGAGAGATGATAAAGACTTGGGTTATAAGCAACGCCTAATTATGTTTATTGTTGGCGTCTTGCTAATTATTTCTCCCGAGAAGGGCTACAATTGCAAGAAACCATATAGGATGCGCCGGTATGTGCAAAGGAGACCAGATGGCCGGGACGAGCGGGCAAGCGGATTAAGAACGCGGTGGTTTTATGACAGCGGTTCGACGAAAATCGGCGGTGTGGTGTTGTGCGCGTACGTACCGTGTGTAGTGTACATGAATAATATGTAGAAATGTCAATAAGTTATGAATATGTATCGCCCTAACTATACGTACATACGCGTGTGTTTTTAAGGTCATGTTTAATACCTATTAAACTGTAAATATTATGTGTGTTGAATTATGTTACTTTAATGTGTTAGAATAAGTATGAGATGACATGCCTATAAGGAATAATGCGTAGATTAATTGTATGTATAGATTCGATAATTGTGTGTTCGAATGTGTATTTTGTATTATGTTTATGTGTGTTGTAAATAAAGAGACAACTAAAGAGTTCGGTCTTGAGCACGAGTGGTACACGGCCCGCGCACAGTTTAGTGGCCTTCTTTATGGTCCGGGGCGCGCGGGGAATAAATAGGGCACCCATTTTGGCGCCCAACCAGAGACTCCGCTACAGACTGTCGAAGCGAATGGACGTGTCCGTTTGCTCAAACATCTGTCGCTACGCCTGACATTAGTCAGTAAACACCTAGCCTTAGAGTAAATTAACGTCTGAACTCGCTTCGGATTCAATCAAACTCTTCGGTCTTGACCCTCCTCTATGCGAGTGTTAAATTCGTGCTACAATAATATCTTCTAGATTACTGTCCATTTATTGCCAGCGGATTGCGGAGTACGGAAATGATTCGGAGCGGATGTTTCTTATGATATTCAAGTAGCAGTAAGCAATGTAAGTTTTCGTTGCTCATCTTGGTTCGGAGATGTCTGTCCTGGAGTCAGCATGAATCGTCATCGTCAGAGTGAAAACATTCCCGTGAGGCAGGGAGGAAGTAGCATCCGATTATATGGATCTAGATATATGCTGATATTTTTTCAAATAAAAATACTGAGTCTAAATACTATACGAATTCGTAATATCTATTAATATTACGTTAATTAAATTCATAGCAAATAATGTAGGAATAAAATTGCGAAAGGAATGCAAAAATGAATAGCACTGTCATTGAGTTATTCCCTAGGCACATTTATAACGAACATTTACGGTCATGAACAATTATATTAAAACAAATGTAATTTAGTTGTGTCCCATTTAATTAATAAAAATTTAAAAATGCAAACTAGTTCGCAAAAAATATCAGTAATGTTTCACATACCTAATGCAAAGCAAATATAGTTTTAAGGAAGACATGAAGGCGTGCGTTGCGCAGAGGATCACAAACTATCCACCACCACAAATGTTGATGTTTCAAGAATTGTATGATCACAAATTACCCATGCCCATATTATATCACACAAATTCACGCCTGTGCTATCCGAAGGAATAAGAAAAAGTGCAACTACCTTTCGCATTGAAATCGTGTCGTAGTATATATCTAAGGCGTAGTTATACTTTTTTTTACTTAACCCCAGGTTTTTCCAGTTCACCAGAAATTTTTCCTATCTAAATGAGATTTTTTCCAGTGCGTCGTATGTTAGTATGACCTTTATGGATATGTCAATAAGGTGATATGATGCCCCACGGGAATAAACGCTATTTTGCTCCGCGCACTGGATGAAAGGGCAACTTGGGTCAATATGACCTCACAACGCAGCGAACGTGTTAACTTCGCATTTCAACTTACGAAAATAAGTCATTTGTTCGGATTCGCTACCAGACGTGGCAAAGAAGTCAAATAAATTTGACGAAAGTTCATAACAAACCATTCGACAACATAAACCATTTAGCGGAGATTGCTTTTCGCGAAGTTTTGCTAAAGTTTTTAATTTCGTATTTTGTTTGTAAAGAAAAATTAAGGTTTCTTGATTAACAAATGAATGCTATACGTAAATGGTTTGGTTGGTTTTAATTAGTTTTCTTTTCCAATCCAGTACGTACAATATTGATACTACGCATTTATGTAATATACCAATATATATCTTGTTTTATAAAATAGTGCCTTATATCAACTTGGATTTAAGAATATTTGCCTGATGTCGCGATATGCTAGCCCCCTATCAAATTATGGCACGCAAAAAACATACGGCAAGTAGAGAGTGCACTAGTTGAACCTCTGCCTGCCCCTTCGGAGAATACAGGTGTCAGATTTAACATAAGACATAGTGATTTCAGACCAGATGATAAGCTTCATCCAGAGTAACAACAAACAAGGAGTATATAAAATAAATGAAGATAAAGAATTTCATTGCTTTTTTTGTTAATTTCATTCATTGTGGTTAATCTGTGAAAATATACTATGACAAATAATGACTTTGACAAAAGTTGACAAATGACAAGTAACAATTTTAGTATGAACACAGAGCAATAATTGTTTCTCAGAGTATGAACAAGTAAAGAGTATGAACAAGCTTCGCACTGAACTAACTTTGACATTTAAAAAAAATATATTCATGTTACCTTACGTACAAAATTATTACTTTACTTTAAAAACCCCTTTACGACTGATTACATTTATTACATAATATTTTTATTTCTAAACAAACAGTATTATCCTGTAAAAAAATTTAATCGTGCTTTTTTCAATCTGTTTCTTAAAAAAAAAAATTTGCAAAGTTAAATGAAAAATTACACTCGTATTATTTCATTGTGTTTTTTATCATTTTTGAGTAAAAATTGGTAGTTTGGTTATTATTTATAGCTGACGAATACAGATAATTTTGATACGAAGAGGAGAAGTGTCCTATTCACATTTTATAGCTTCTTCCGTAATCTGTGGCTCGTCATGTTATTGATTTTTCTGTTGTTCATATACATTATACATAATGTTCGTATATTCATGCAGTGCTTTGGTGTAGATATTGATAAAATCTTTCTTTTCTCACCGAGCTCCGACGAGACAACATGTCCAACCCACGCCCATCAGTAACCCAATAAATAGTTCTTATATGTATAGTAATGTTATCAAGAGATAATTTTGCTGCTTGGTGGCCTGACTAAAAATGCAACCATTAATATCGCCAGTTGGTAAGTCTAATACTTTCTCAATATTGCATTTTTTTATATATCTCTGACAGTTTAAGGTTCTATAAAGAAACATTGTTCATCAATACTGTATTGATTTTATGAATTATTTTGTTATTTCCACTAAAATTTCAATGAATACATACATAGGCCCTTTGTCCTAAACCTCAAGTCAAAGGTGAAAGAGTGCAGTTGTATGATGGTACTCCTACATTGTTGAGATCTCTGGGGTTTGTATCCCTAGTCATGCAAAGTGATATTGAGCAATACAATTTGATAATAGTCCGGAGTGTGGAATTTGTTCTCATCGTGATAGGCTTGCTCTTCAGCACATCATGTGATAGATGCATATGGCAAAAAGTGAGTAAATTAGTTGTTCCTTTGACATCCCCTTCGGAAAATGCAGATGTGAGTGTGTATGAAGTTGTTTCATAACTAGATAGTTTTGAGCGGAGAAGTTCTAGGTTGGCTTTATCATTTTCTTTTTGTTATTAAAGGGTATGAGGATCAAAGCAGTTGTCTTTAATTCCATTATGTAGGAAATAAGACAAAAAAGAGAATTGAGTATAAACAACACTGGACTCGGTCAAGTTATTTACCATTTTGATAAAGAATAAGCTTCTCCTAAAGAAGAATCTTTATAGAAAATTTCAATGTGTTCCTGTTTCTCTGGTGTTCAAACTGTTTCCTATATGTGCAATTTCTTAGCCTATGTCATCAATGGGTCGTAAATAGTTAACCATCATGCATACATTAAGTGCAAGGCATGATACTTCATGTCGGGAATGTGACAATAAGGCCACAATGTGACAATTTAACAATTGCAATAAGTACATTGCAATTATTGAATTGTCACATTGTGGCTTTAGGCCATCTTGATTTTACTTGCAAATTTCTGGGTATTATATCAATAGGTACTAAATGTTTTCTGAAAAACAAACATAATCATATTATGATAAAGCAGAGTGAAGCTTGGACCACAAGAATATTTGAATATTTTATTTAAAAGCTATATATTTTACTAGCGACCTGCCTTAGACTTGGCACATGTTCTTTATATTTAGTTTCTTTATATTTCTTAGTTATATATATAGTTCTTTATATTTACTTATGTGGTGTCCGTGTGGAGAGACATCACATTACAAATCTTTGAAATTCTCATCTGTTCTCTATTACAATATGAATGTATTATATATACACAAACTCCTTTTTCAATTGCTCTGTCTGTTGGTTATGACTGCACTAACATCTGTTGCATACTTTGTAGGATCTAAGCGAATAGGCAGCAAGAAGCGACTTTATTTAATACTATTTAAAAATTTGTTAATCTATGTACTTCAGCAAAGCTGCAATGGTTTGATGGTATATAATAACAAGAAAGACGGATAATTATAAAAGACCATACCATAGTTGGTCAATAATTGTGTGTAATTATTTTTGGTACTTATTTATACAAATAAATAATAAGTATTGATTAATATTGTATTATCACACTTGTTTACATAACTAGTGTGATATAACATCTTTTGTATTTAATCATATAATGTATAATCAAAAATGGTAATATTAAATCCTATTATAGGAAATTTTTTAGGATAAATTGTTATCTCTCCATGACCAGATGTGAATTGCATTATATTACTGAAGATAATATTGCTGTTGGTACAATATGTTGTAAAAAAAACCCCAGAGCAGTTGATAATAGCTTTAGTATAATTAAATCATTGGCCCTGACATAATGTGTCATAAATAATGTTGTTCAAACTTAATAATTGTTCACAAGCAATAGAAATATTATGGTTGACATCAAACTACAAGATTTATGTAATTAGATAAACCCTTTTAGTTTTACTTGTCTATTTGTTTTAAACAATGTTTTGTTGGTATTGTAGTGTTTGTGTATTTTATATAATCAATAGTTATGTCTGTTTGTGATAATTTAGACGAGAAACATGTGTGTGTATATAATATGAAGTATTCAATCAACACAAACTGTCAAGTTGACTGATGATGATGAATTAGGTATCACATAGTTCAATTATTCCTCAAAGCATCTAATGGGTACAGTTGGATGTACTTCTTGTTTGTTTTGTTTTTCTTTTTTTTTAATTTCTAGTCTAAATGATTTGACATTGTCTTTTATTTTAATAGAAGCACCAATTGTTAGTATGTTCATTTCTACACCATTGATCAAATTATGATCAGACTTAGGTACGGTGTTCTTAGAACGCCACCTGGGGTTACAGGACCAACATTTTGTGTTAATCATGCTTTGATATTATGTTGAATTTAGAATTAGATTATAGTGAACAAATTATTTGCCAACAGATCATGAATCGCGCACCAATTCGTACCGCGCCGAAGATGACACCAGACCCGCGGAGTCTACACCCCTTCTACAACACTACCCTAGGTATCCGGCAAATGAAAACCACTATAGTACCAGAGCTATTGTCAGCTTGCTTCTTCTAATTCTGCTCTCAGGCATTATCATTGGCACATATCTCCTGATGATCCAAAGCAGATCAGGTGAATATTTTAATAAGTCAAACAAACATTAAATATTTTTTTTAATATCTTCCCAATTTTTCGCTCTTTACTTATACTGTAATTAGCACATTATTTCTCACCAATTAGTTAACTATCTAACCTTAAGGGCTTAGGGTTCAGTTAGCATTAGCGTTGCAATTTTAACGCTGTACTAACAGGAGTTTTTCTTATTCCTCTATCATCATCATTATTAAAGATCGCCCGCGCTGAGTGTCCTTTTCCGTATCCTGCTTTGATAAATTATTCATATCGTTTTTAAAGAACAATACTGCGCTTGGAATGGACGTTAAGTTAAAATTTATTTTGTCTATTACAGAATATTTTGATTCATTACATCGTAAAATTACAGAGAATGTGTTACCTCCGATCGAAGAACCAGAGCGCTTTGTTAGCCGATTTCAATGGGACAAGAACAAAGAAGTCCATCAGCCTTTGGGTCTTGTGTCGCAATCGAAGAAGAACACAGTGATCATCGTTCAAACTGATACGAAACAATGCATTGATACAGAAACTTGCGTTGAACTACTGAACTCTATGCAGGTAAATAATTAATTAAAATATTTTTCATTAAAAATGTTTTTGGAGGCGTTTCGCCAAATACAATCTAGTTGCGTGTTTTTAAAAAGTATAAAGTTAATGAAATTTGTATGTAATTTTTTTTCTAGAAAAATGGAACACGACTGCAATACAACTTTCTGGTGTCGCCTAACGGTCAGACCTTTGAAGCTCTGGGATGGCGAAGAAATTCAAATATGTTTCCTGATTACTCTGCAAACAGTCTAATCCTGGCATTTATAGGTATATATATAATATATATTGTCCCATATGATAAAAGATTGTCCATCAATGGTCGTTGGATTTCTCACATTTATAGAACGATGTTGATTTTTCATTCTGGCTTTTACTTTGCTAGCCTGTTATGACCTACCTTTACGACTTTCAACTTCACATTAATTACATTTTCAATAATTTTATTCGAAAACGATTTGTAATAAAGCTTTGCATTTCAGGTAATTTTACAAGTCAAGCGCCGCCGCACACTCAAGTTATGCAAGCGAAGATATTTATAGAAAACTCGATAAAGCAACAACATTTAGAATTAAAATTTGATATAATCGGTAAAAAAACTAAACTGTTTCCAAAATATTTGTTCTTGGAGTTACGTAAATTGCCGCAATGGAATAACGAGCTGTCGGATAGGAACTGATTTGAACATTTATTCGTATATCAATGTCATAAGCTGTGTATTCTACTATGGTTAATGAATCTCTACACATTGGACATTGGGGCTCAAAAATATTCTATTCTATGTAATAAGTAAACCTTAAATAAGTAAGAAACATTGCATAAGTTTAAGAGAATTTAGTGAGATTAAACATAATTATTTTCCATTATATTTTTTTTGTTTTATTTTATTTTGCCGATGTGATTTCAGTTAATGTATTGAATGAATATTTTTTTTAAAACAACAAGTGTAAACTTGACGACGAACGATGCGAGAAATTAAATAACAATTGTTCGCGACTTCTCACGCATTGATTTCTATAAGAAGATACTAGAATCTCATGGCAAAAAAAGAAATATAAAATTATATTGCTAAATGAACAAACCTGGGGATTGCAATGTTTTGATACAATTAAAATCACTTATTAATAAGATAATCGTTTAAATTATAACAACATATAAAATAAAACAGCCTACCGATTTTGTTCTCCCCTTCTTCGTCGTCAAGCGTATGTTATGCTTATTAATCAATTTTAATTTATTAAATAATTAATTAACTAGAAAAGGTCCATCTAAATATGTTTTAGTATTCCCAAGACCCAATATCGACTTTTTGGTAGCCTTGATAATACATACTACAACACGCACACACACTTTTCTGCACTGTGTAATTTGGCGATACAGTGGGCTTAAACTGTTTAGTCTATGTTGTTTTATCAAAGTTTTTTAATTAATTGGATATGGAATTTTGTCGAACAATTTCTAAGGACTTTGGTAAATGGGTTGTTTATCGACGATCGCCATCTATGGACATCGCACACGTCAGCTGATCGTCAAACCCAAGGCGCTTCAGTAGGCCTTTGGATATGTCTGATTTGTGATTGTTTAAGGTTGGCAAGATGTACGGAGCACGAAATGTATTCGGGCATATCTAGGTGCTTTGGCGAATGGATAGGTTTTCGACGATCACCATCTATGGACATTGCACATGTCAGCTGGTCGTCAAACCCAAGGCGATACAGTAGGCCTTTGGATATGCCGGATTTAAAATTGTTTAAGGTTGGCAAGATGTACGGAGCACGAAATGTATTCGGGCATATCTAGGTGCTTTGGTGAATGAATAGGTTTTCGACGATCACCATCTATGGACATCGCACACGTCTGCTGATCGTCAATCCCAAGGCGCTTCAGTAGGCCTTTGGATATGTCTGATTT
>JAABKM020000025.1:7482718-7526793 GCA_016277805.2 Papilio aristodemus | reverse complement strand
AAGTATATTTTCCTTACATATATATATATAAATAATTTTAAAGTTGGTTGCAATCAGATGAATAGAATTTATTAACTCATTGAGAGTTATCTTAGTCAACAATTTTTTTGTTTTTATTAACGTGCATCTGACCTTGATAGTATAGTATTTGTATTGTTTTTGTATTTTATAATGAGTAAGGATTTATGTAACATGTTTGTCTACTACTTTATATATTGTGAGTGCAGGCAATAAGTGTTTTAGTTTGTTAAACGATTTAGAACTCTGACGCGAATTTCCTAAGGATCTGATTTTTGGTTAAAGAAATTTAATTCTAAAGACTTTACAAAATAAGCTTATGAGAAACTAACTTACAATACAAAAAATTAAATGTTTTTACCCACTGGTACTATAAAGTTTTGTATTAAATTGTTTTATTTCTCTTTTATGTTTCAGGATATCTGTGGAATTATTTGTGCAGTATTAACATGGCTGTTGATATTGTATGCAGAATTTGTTGTAATGATGGTGATGCTTCTACCGGGCTTGTCAACATACCCTTTCTACAGCTATGTAAATATTATTGTATTCCAGGCATTAGCATTCTTAGCTTTTGCATCTCACCTCAGGACAATGTTCACTGATCCGGTAAGTTCTAATGAATTAAAACAAATAAAAAGTTGAATTTTTATCTTTTTACAAACATATTACAAAACAAATTACATTAAGTATTTATTTACATTTAAAAAATAAAAGGCAGATGGCATGTATCGCATGACGTAAGTCATCTATTGTCGGTTTTAAGCCTACCGAACTAGTAGTCTTGGGCCAGTTCAGAAGAGTTTTTCATAATTTACTTAAAGAAGAAAAAGACATAAATTATCCATACTGTTGTATATGCTTGTGTGTAACAATAAAAAATATATTCATTAGTATTTTTTATCACTATACTTTTTCTATTTTATATAAATTAAGTTTTGTTAATATTTGACTATCACACGCAAAATACGCGCTAGTCGTGGAGTTGCGGAAAATAGCCCCCTCTAACTAATTTATATTTGACTGTATACTTATCATTTAGCTAGCGCTCATTAGATTCTTTTCAATTATTCAATAAATATCATACCAATGTCAAGCATCTCTCATATAATATATATCAAATATGATTTGTAGGGATAGTATAAATTGTTTAATTTTTCTTTTCAGTAGTTTTATGCTCTTCATAATGCTATTAAAGGAATACTGTTTATATAAGTAAATTGTTCTAAATTATATCTTGTTTACACAGGGTGCAGTCCCAAAAGGAAATGCAACTAAAGAAATGATAAAACAAATGAGCTTCCGAGAGGGACAGGTGATCTTCAAATGCACAAAGTGTTGTAGCATAAAACCGGAAAGAGCCCATCACTGCTCAGTGTGTCAGAGATGTATCAGGAAGATGGACCATCACTGCCCATGGGTGAATAACTGTGTAGGCGAAAATAATCAAAAATACTTCGTATTATTCACGGTAAGTACATTAAGTAAATAAATCCTTCTATCATGTGGATCTTTTTCCATAATATAATGGCTAAAAGTAGGATTTGTTTATTTTGGTATTTTCTAAGTAACATCACTTCCATTGATTATATTTATTTGTAATGTAGTTAGGATGAGGGAAAGATGCAAACATAATATGAAGTTATTGAATTTATTTACTTTAAATAGATAAAACGTCTTGGTTCTTACCCTCTTGCACAAAATAATAATGAATTTATAACTTTTGTTTCAGTTCTACATAGCTGCTATATCAGTTCACTCATTGACTCTATCTGTTTACCAATTCGTGACATGTATTAGACATGAGTGGCGCGACTGCAGTACATATTCCCCGCCGGCTACGGTCGTACTTTTACTATTTCTCATTGCCGAAGCTCTACTTTTCGCCATTTTTACTGCTGTTATGCTTGGGACTCAATTACATGCTATATGGAACGACGAGACTGTAAGTAAATTTATTTTCATAAGCCAATTTTTTTAGGCCCCAGCTTCACTAGGGTAGATAGACAAATAAAAAATAAATCTAGCTAAGGTTACTAGTTAGAAGAGCTTTCTATTGGTGAAAGAATTTTAAAAATTGTTTCTGCAGTTTTTAAGTTGGTACAGGACGAAAAAGTATGTATATAAGGGTAATTTGATTATTATGTTGACATCTAATAACTACATTATTTTAAATAATCATTATTCAGTTATTTATTTTCAACATTAACTAACCATTTTGAAATCACTGCCATAACTTTAAAAGTGGGCCTCGCCCAATATTTTTTGTTTGTATGAAATTATAAAATTCTTCATTTCTATTTACGACTAGCAACCTAGCTTCAGAGTAAATTCCGTATTTGAAATTCAAGGATTTTCTTTACTATAATATGAATGTATTATACATAATATAAACCTACCTTCCTATCACACTATCACTATGTCGAATGGTGAAAAGCATATTAAAATTAGTTGTATCATTTTAAAGATGTAAGTGTACAAAGGAGAAGCGACTTTGTTTTATACTATGTAAAGATGTTTTGGCTTCAGTATGTCCCTGTAAATATATTATGCGATCCCGAAAGCAGCTCAGAATGATCTAAAGCGATGGGCGCGCTTCGCTTGGAACAAAGGCTGTGTCTTCACGACATCCGAACAATATCTGGAACCGTCACCTGCGAAGACGCCCAAGGCCAGCGCACAACGAAGTCTGTACAGATGCAGAATAGTCTAACTGCCATCAAGATACCTGGAGGGCACAATATAAACGTGCCTGGAAGGGTACATAATCGTTACAGTTTTAAATTGTTTTTATTTTCAAATATGTAACTATTTATGTATCTGTATTCAATCTATACTCAATGTGAGGATGTTCATTTCTTTTTGCTGATAGCGATTACAGATAGCAGTTATGATAGAGAAAGGATTTGAATTAAAAATGAACAATTTCCAACAAATAACGATTGGCTACACAAATGTGATGCAACATAAATTTAACCAAACAAAATAGTTTTAAAACTAGTTATTTCGGTTGATTTTATAAAGTTTTACAATTTTAATCCTTTCTAATTTTCATGTAACTTGATGCATGCTGTTGTTCTGCATTTTGTTCCTACTTTTCTGTTTCTTTCTTTCATTCATTTTTTCTTGCTTTAAAACTATGTGTAGTTAAGCTAATTTTTTTAGGATAAACTGCCATGCAATGTTGTGTAGTGAAAAAATGATAAAATCACCCAGAGTAGTCGGATAAATAGGTTTATTGTTAAAGTAACGCTTTCAACAAATATGTCGCCAAAAATAAAAATAATAAAACAAATGTGATATTCTTTCAAAATAATTGTTTTTGGAAAAAAAAACTCTGAATTAATATAATCTTTACTTGTATCAAATTTAAATAAAATTTTTAAAATAAAAGAAAATTTAGTAAAAAAAAAAATGTTTCTTAAAGATTGATGTTAAAGTGTTGATGTTAATAATTTGGTGTTAGTAATTTCAGTAATTATGAAATAATTTTATTTGCAGGGCATTGAACAGCTGAAAAAGGAACAAGCGAGGTGGGTCCGAAAGTCGCGTTGGATGAGTATACAGGCTGTGTTTGGACGATTCTCGCTTCTTTGGTTTTCCCCCTTCACACAACCATCGGTCAAGACGAAACTTGAGAGCTATCTGTACAGTGTGTAAATTGAAGAGGAAATTGTAAATTCATCACAGCTTTTCGACAAACGCCTAGAAGCACGCAACGAAATTCGCTTATTCTGTAGGTGTTTATGTCATGTGAGTGTAATTAGTTGTAACAATCTATATCGAATCAAAGCAATATTTACTTCATATTATGTGTTGTTTGATAGGGGTATTTTTATTTAATTCAAGGATGACTAATGACATACCAAATGTCTGCATTTATAAATGAGCTCCTCCCTCTGTGTTCCGATGTAAAATTAAAATACATCTCTTATATTGAAATGCATTTTCACTAATATGCATTTTGACGACCTAACTCGATCATTAAATTGGTTAAATAAAAATCAATTTAACAATTAATTAAATTACAATAGTGCCTTAAAACAATAAACTTAAAGTGCCCAACTAAATTTTTATGAGCGTAAATAATTTTTGTAAAGTATGAATAAAATCAGTGACGTAAGTTGTTTTTCTTCAAATCATTATTATCGACAATAAAATATCATTTTAGAATAATTTTATTGAAGTTTTAACTAATGGACTAAGTTATTTTAACACGTTCACGCCGGCGCGGGCCACCGGTGGTACGCACTCGATTTTGCTAATAAACGCTGAAAATAAAAATAATAAAAATTTAACGTATTTTCCTTAAATACGTTTATCTTTAATTACAATTATAATTAATAACGTATTCTAAACATAATTTTCGTTCAATTACATAAACATAATAATACAGTATTATAAATATAACTTAAATTCTACAAAATTACATAATAATTCTACATTGCTCTACACAGTTTACATCATTTTTAATATTATCATCAATTTATTATTTTTTGTGTAACTTGTTAAAAAATTTTAAACAAAGTTTTGGCTGACCCTTGCAAAGCCAATACGTCTTAATAAGTTGGTTTTGTTAGTGGCATAATCTCTGCCCTTTTTCTTGGACAAATTTTTATAGCATTCCTTGCAACTTCTACTTATAGATTCATCAGAATCACTTATTTCCATATCCATGTTACCTATTTTTTATAAGGGCACAAATTATACAATTTGCACAATAATCACTCACTGTACTACTAAATAAACAGAACGCGTATGTAAGTCTGAACAAGCAATAAGCGCGCGCCGCCAGATGGAGCGCCAGTTAAAATCGGCGCCGGCGTGAACGTGTTAAAACAAAATTCCTGACAAACTGATTAATATTAATTTTATGCAGACGTCAGATGATCACTACAATACATTGACTCCTCACTTTCATACGTAACATACCATTACCGTGTATTATGAGTCAATTGAGTAAAAATACGACAACAGTAAAACATTGTTCATTGGTATTAAAAAAGTGTACAATCAATATGTATTATATTTATTGTTGTTGGAACACAGACGGAGAAAACATTAGTATAGTTTTTAAAATTAACTTATTGCTGAATTTTATTATTATGTGCTGAGAAACATGCTTTACACAAATGGCTTGTAAAGGATAGTATAAGAATTAGTATGGATAAGAAAACAAAAAGGAAATGAACAGTTAATAAAGTATTGTATATAGTTTACTGAAATGAATTGGGGCACAAATATTGTATGCGGGAAAACAACGGTGTGATTAAAAAAAAACATTCATATTATTGACGTATTGTATTAGTTTAGTGCTTATATTGAGTAAAGTCTTAGTCTGCTTTTATAAGGAGCTTATACTCAGCAATAAGTTGGTGGGAGTCGTGGGAGCCGTTGTTATAGATGTCTAAATATTTTGGTTGTGGTAGGTACGGCTTAGTGTAGGCTCATTTTCATATTTAATTCATTCTCGTATCTCATATTTATATTTCATTCTCGTCAATTTTGACTTTGCTTTTCATTATTACTCCCGAAATTTTTGTTTCGGGATAACTGATTCTTTGATGTCTATCAGGATCATGAATTCGTCAATGATATTTAAGACTTGCCTGCCACTATCACAGAACAAACTCGATTTATTCCGATCAAAGACAATTATGGTTAAACGCAATTTAACCAATAAAGGATGTAGCAATTATTTTTTATTTTTTGTCACTTAGTGCGCTCGATACGGTTTTTAATTATTTTTAAATTATTTGTTCTATATTTCAGCATGTGTATATGCAATATGTATGTGTGTAAATAAATGTATTATTTGGATATTCCACTTGTATATAAAAATAATATATTTTATTAATGTAGACATTTTAAAAAGTTCACTTTAGTTTCAATTCATTTATATACAATTTTTTTTATTCTTATCCGACATTTATTTCACATATACAAATGATTATTGTTTTACTAATACAATTAATGAATTTAATATTTTAATTATTTATATAAATTTGAGATATGATGAATTACAGTTGTTTAACTTAAAAAAAATGTCTACAATTCTAACTGTGACATGTTTTGATTTAAAATGAATGACAAAGCTATAGCACAGTTGAACTTGTATTTTACCTATGAATTAACAGTTTTGGTGTGCTACTAGCACACCAAAAATGTTAATTCATTTATTTTATTAAATTCGTACACACTAAACAATAATAAATCCGATAAAAATGACTTAAGCATTTTTTAAAATCAGATTTAAGTTAAATTCATGAATTCATATATTTATAAATTATGAGTGAGCTTTATGACTTTAGGTTATTTTATTGGTATTTTATGTGTATATGTCAAATGAATGTATTTTGAATGAATTTTTGCATCTCTAGCAACTTGAGCAATTATTTTAGTACACTACTCGCGGATTCTGAAATGAGACTCGCGGTTTGCGATGCACCTCGCCACTCATTCTTTATCTCTTTTTATTAGTCCGTTAAAATTTTTCATAAACCTTTATGAATTATTGTACTGCTTAAAAAAGTTCAAAGAAAACCATTTTATCCATTTTATATTTTCGACGTTTCGAAAATTTTAAAGTACTTATTATCATTTAGGAGTCTGACCTCTTGTTAGATTCTTGCAAAGTTCCTTCATATTTTCAAGCAATATTACTTTAATTGCAATAAGTATTCGCGTAAATATGACAAATCATGCGAACCTTCTTCAACAGTACTACAATTTTATTATGATGTCATCAGACTCAAGTTACATGTCTGTACACGAATAGTACTAAGTTCGAATAATGTTTTAAATTTTTTTAATGTAATTTCCTAAAAGACATGTTTTAAATTTAATTCATGCAATACGGTAAAGCATTCACAATAGCGACTTGAATAATATTGAAGTGCAATATTTTAATGTTTTTAATTAGTAATACTTGATACATAGATGTTACATACCTCCAGATATCTAAATGGCGTTCCTAAAGTGAAGTTAACATGAAAGTCAATTGGCGACTCTGCGATCTCGCAGTAAGACATTTCGCGAGGTATTTAATCAAAATTCCTAATTCGAATAAGATAGATGACGATTTGTGGTGTAAAGACATTAAAGCTAACTTTGGGGCATTAAAATTATTAACATCACAGTGTAAGAGACGGTATTTGAAGGTGTGTAAATCTGTTATGGCTTGATATTTAAACATATTACTTTTAAAGAGATGTGTATTAGAATAGTTTTACATATATTTTGTAGGTTTTTTTTTTAGTAAAACTTGCAATGGTTTACGATCTTTGTGTGCGATTCTTATGTTTGTACTATCCGATAGAGACTGGATAACACCATGGCTTTTACTGTTACAGCCAAATAAAAGTTATTTAGTAATTAAAAAATAAATAGTACAAAATGAATGAAACTATTAAACATCTAATAAATGTCTCGAGGCTGAGCCTTGATTAATCCGTTTGTTAATTTAATTTTTGCTAATATCTATATATAAAGGTTGATTGTTTGAAATTGTAAAAACAATTTAATTCCATAACTTAAGAGAGTAGATGAAAATTATATTTGTAACTGTATATTTGTAACTCATGTTTGAGATTATTAATTAGGTATAGCTTAATTGTTCATAGCGACTAGTAATATTTATTTTATATGAGCATAGAAGTATAGGATGTTTAATCACAAACTGTTTTAGGTTGTTTCATTCCGTTGGAAGCTTTTAAAGGCAACTTTATTAGCTATATGCAAATTTCAAACTTAATATTACGACTTGAAAGTTTTTATAGTCAAAAGCTGCTAATTACAAAACTTAGTGCCTATATGTTATTCTAAAGGTTACGATATACCACCTCAACTTAATGAAATAGTACGAATATATACACAGTCGTGCCTAATAAATCTAAATGTTTATATATTATATTTTTATGGAGAACTTAATATCATTATGTCATGTTAATCAGAACAGATGCTGCAATAGTGTAACTTAGTTATTCGGTAGTCCATATCAAAGTCAAAATATGAATAAGCTCGATTCGATTATATTTTTGATATATATAAGTCAGTAGTGTATATTGCATGACGACGTTGGATAATTAAAGCATATATGATAGGTATTTAAAGCGTGTTTTAATAATATCGATAATAAAAAAGTACAAATTAATAGCGTTAATCGCCAAGTTATCAACACCTGTATGTAAAAAAGTTGAAAATTGCACGTTTTTATTGTGTATAGCAGGCGTGACGTATTGTTTGATGCCCGCATTCGGCATTATTTTATTTTACGAAAACAAATTTCAAAGGAGTAAATAATTGGTTTGATGATTAAATAATGCTGTTTTAAGGATTGATTTAATCAGGTATGTAAATATTTATTCAGTTATTAAATATTAAAACGGTTAAACTTAAGAAAATACATTGAACAATTGTTCGCAGTATTAATGCATAATGCGGGCCATATGTTAGCCATGCCTGATCTAAAATCCGAACAAGTGAAATATCCAATTGAGTCAAAAACAAACTATTAAATTTTATTAGTATTATGAAGGCTTGAGTTGCATCACTAGTGTTATAAATTAATCGTCTTTAAACATTAAATTATTAATATTTTATCGATACTATTTTAGACTTTTGGCCTTTATTTTATAGTTGTAAAAATGTCTTAAAGTAGATTGTTTCTAGCATTTATCAAATAAGGTTGTCATGAACTTAGAAATAAATGTAATCAAAGAACCTTTATACCTATTGCATAAAAATGAAGACATTAATTTTTAAATTTATCTAATTTAAGGGATTTTATCACATTTATTTGTAAGTTTCGAGCGTGCCGGTTTCAATTGCTGGCTAAATGCGACAAAATCTGTAAAATTGGTTTAATTTTCAATAAGTAGCATTCGCGTAGACTTTCATTTTTATTACAATAATTTAAAACTGGTTAGTTGTTGCGTTTGATAATACTGTGTCCTTCAATAAGAAAACAATGATATAACACGTTATAATATTTATATATGTAGGTGTATGCTTGCATAGAACTAGATTAATATGTGTTCACATTGCTTACAAATATAGTACGAATTTTTCAGTACTTCAAATCTCTTAAGCTCTGTGAGTGATATATACTATACGTTGATGTTAAGCATATTGAAAGGATTGTTTTATATGCGTTAATAATTTTTGTGAAAGAACGCGTTCACACCAGTGACCTAATGTACAAATTAAAAGTAGTTCAACTCTATGCACTGAATACACTAAGCTTGTGCCATTTAATCGATGAATCGTTCAATTTTACTAACACATTTGTTGCTTCATTGTGAAGGTGCCTTTGATCACTGTGATGAGGTAAGATGTAAGGGTCGATATTCATTGGTGTGAACGCGTCCTTAACATGTGTGTAGTATGCGTATACTTTTGATAGAGATTTGAAATACAACTCTTACAATTGTTATAGCCATTAAATCATCCTTTATTATTGGACATTGTTGAAAATAAGCTACACATTTTCGAATTTAAAGTTGATAAATATAATTACGTAATAGGCCTAATAAAATACCAAGGTCCGGCACAGTTCGAACTAAAGCCTAATATTAATTCATTGAAATCAATAATTTTCATTGTAGCTGTTTATGGTAAGCATCCAACCGGTAATATTGATAGAACGAATTATGTTAATATATATGTATGTATTGAAGGGTGGCAGTTTGTTTATTTTTCATTTAAATTACTACTTATCAAGTATTTACAGGTATTGAATGAATTATAATTAACTAAAAATAATAATTTATATCCAACGAGACAATTAGTGATTGTGATATCGTACTATTAAAATATGATTTATTAAAAATTTAAATGTGACAATATCTCGTTCAAATGATTTGTGAAGTGGTTTTTATATCACTGATTGTCCGTTTTAAGTTCGTCCGTCAAAAGTTTGCTTTCAGTTTACATAATATATTAAAGCTACTAGACCGTTAGGTATTAGTTTATGGAAAGTACGTAAAATTAAAATATTTTTTTTGTTCGTTGAATTAGAATTACGATGAATTTAGTACCTGGAAATTACTTGGTATGGAATAATTTTATAATAATGCATCTCGAGGTTTTGCTTTCTGTGATTTCCTAATTCAATCATAATAACAAAAAAAAACTTATTTTAAGGCATCACTTTTGGTTGCAATACACATAGATACTAAATATATATACATATATACCTGTAAACAGTAGAACCTTTTCTATAATAAATGTAATAAATGTAAGTATTTTTGCGGGAATTTATTAAAGATGATATATGAAAAATATTTTGTTTTTTTTTTATTCATACCTTTGATCCTGAATGCTGGTATAATAAGTTAAATATGAAACAGGTCAGACGAAAGAACATTACTATCGGTTATCAGAGCCGACTGAAGATTAAAGACTAACCGACCATTTATTTGGTCTTAGCCAATATTTTACACAGAAAAGTACGTTACTGTGTACAGCCTCTTAAAATCCTTTATCTAGGAAACGAAAATAGTGCTCCTAGGAAGCAAGTAGGAGGGCGCGATGTCTGATGATCTAAGCCTCTATGAAATTTGAAAGTTTTTAAACTTGAAGGTTGAAGTGGTCGCTATATGCTATATAATTACACTTAAATTATTATACTTATTTAAACTTAACGAAATACATTTTTATTTAAATTTTTGCAAACTGTTAGACGAATGACGAAAAAAAAATAATTTCATATTTGTCCGTAGTTTCATAACAATTAGATATTTTATAAATTTTCGTATAAGAATAGATAAATGGAAAGTATTACTCAAGACACGCTCGGCCTAGAGTGGGTTCCACCATGATCTGCCAGCGTCAAGGCAAACCACTACCACCGTTCGGCCGCTCGCTCGCGGTGTCGCGCTCCTTTCTGTCACATTCTTTTACGCAACCATCATTGAGTCACGCTACACCGCACTAAATTTGCATCTGTTACCGCCATTGTACGTCAACTGTTTTACATTTTATTTCATTATTTTGCACATTTCAATATCTAATAACGATTTTGTTTCAGATGCGCTGTTTTTTCTTTTTACTTTTTTTAGCGATACTCGCGCCATCTTTGTCTCGCCCGTATGATCCTGATGATGATGAATTAAAGAGCGTGTTATCGGAGGATGGTAACTTTGAAGCGTTCTATCCACGGCAAGCTCACGGAATCCCAAACGGGTCTTCGAGACCGGCGCACGGGCATGGCAGTTTCTACAAACATCGCAATCCAGCGCTAGTGGATGTTAAAAACGCGGCGGCATACGGTTTCAGATTTGATGGAATGAGAAGATTCAACTTTGACGATGATGAGTAACTTAAAATTATAAACTATTAAATTCAAATTGTTTTGTATAATTAAAGCTTTCTATATATTAAACATGTGTTTTATTAAGTTGTTCTTACAACAGTATGTTTTTAATTTTTTAACGTACTAGTGCTCAGAAAGAGGTAGAATTCGCAGAATTATGCAGCGATACTTTGTAATGTTCAAATTTTATCTAGTACTTTGATTAAACGGAAAAAACCTATGTTTGTGATTGAACTTTGCCCGTACAGCTGTACTGAATATGTTAATATTTTTCTGTGTATAGTGATCGGGTTGGATTACGTTCACAAACCCGGTAGGTTCTGCCGTCGGGCTACATATTTTTTTTTTTTCATTTTTTGACGTTCTGCGTTCACTAATTTAAATGTAATTTATATATCTCTTTCATAATATACCATTGAAAAATAATACTCATTTCGAGTATGTTTATTTGTTTGGTTTAAAACACGCCCACACAATTAGAATATCTCCGAAGTTATCCGCCACATATCCCGCGGTCATTTATTAATACCTCAGTATCGTATATTGATTGCCTGAACTTTTAATCGTTTCTCTATGTTAATTAAATAATAACGGGCTTGTAGGTTGAGCCTCACTCCGACTATTTGGCTTGTAATTACGCTTACGAATGCCTCTATAAGCGATGGAGCGCGGTGCCTTCTCTAATGGGTGCGTGCATTCTTAGGGGTCATTCGGGCGAACCGTCTCGTCCATTACATTTGATAGTAGCAATCGGTGTTTAATGCTTCTCTCCGTTTCTTATCGGCCGGCACCGTTCATTGATGGGTTGCTGGATACCGTTCGATTTAACTGTTTAACGTAGTGTTATGTGTATAAATAAATATTTGTTTCTTTAATTCAAATTCGTGATGACATTTAACCATTGATTGTGATGAAACTTTGGTAGCCTGTTCTGAGGATGTTAGCAAGGTTTGTGACCTTTGAAAAATCATGGGTTTGAATCCGCCATTCGTCTATATAGTTGTGACTCATGTGCTACTAAGAGCTTTTCAATCTTAGTTGCAAAGTTTAAAAGAAATATTGCTAGATTAATAGTTCTTAGATTTTAAACTGTTATCTGTAGGAAATAAATGGCTTTTTTTTATTAAAAAAAAGCTTAAGTAAAGTGCACAATGTGCAACCAAACTTTTACTTTACGTGGTATTGCAACACATGCCGGGTGCACCTAGTTTATAATGAAAAATTCATCGTTCTATCACTATCTACCTTTCCCTTATATAAATGTTTCCTGTCAGATTTCTATAGCAGATATACGTAATTCCGACCGAAGGCAATGCAATACAATCCTGATAAATTATACACTGCTTAGCTTCTGGCATGTCACCAATACCACTTTAAGTTGAGTTACGACTTTACACTACAGGGGTATCCGTTATCAAAACAAGCCTAGTAATACTGCATTTAAGACTCCAAGAAGTTATAAAATATTGTAAATTATTTATTATTCATTCTTAATTCAAGGATGATGGGTCATTAAATTATACCTTGATTTTTCATTATATTTTACGGACTCGACGGTTTCTCACGCTCGACGTCGTCTTGCAACGATTACCTTAATTTTAGAGAAAATTTTATAAGAAAGCCGCTGCCTTCAATAATATCAATCACCGGTAATTAAGCCGTCATGGTTCCGTATCAGCTTTTTGAATTTCCATTGTGAATGATCACTGGGTTCTATATAGGATGTTACGCGCTGGGAAGCATGTCGAGTCATGTATCCTGTTCGGAAGTTTTAACAGATATGTACCGATTCGATCCGACTGTCAGATACATCCTACCTCCTTCATTACAGTCCACTTATCTCCAGCTGCCGAACTCTGCCACAAAAACTGATGTCTAAACACTTATGTAACGATAAAAAAGTGTGAAATTACCTTAAGTGGCCAGTATCTACGAAACTCCCCGTTTTAAAATCGGTCCAATAGAACAGTACCTAAGTAAAGATGAATTGTAGATAAGTTAATAAGATTATTATAAGTTCATGCTGGGGTCGTAGACCGGCTTTTAGGGACGGAATGTTTCTTAAAGCGTGTATAAAAAACGAAGGCTCCCCCGGGAACGGTCATTCCGCGGTCGGAGTGGGTGAGCGCGTCTTCTCAGAGGTTTTTGTGTGGCCTTATTAGTCCTCCTTCAGTCACATTATAAACTCGCCTCTCGAGGAAACTACATCGTGGTATTCAATCGTTTAAGTTTGAAACAAGTGAGATGCATTCGTGTAGAAACCAAACGGTGAGTAAGAAATCATAACTATTTTATTGGCGACAGAATTTTTAAAGATAAATAATTTATTTGTTCATAGATTGTAAGTATGCATTTGTAGTAGATTGTATTTTTTATAAAATGTTAAGGAGAACCTTTGGTGACCACTAAGCTTTTTTTGTTTTATTATGCGTTAAGTTTAACAACTATTAAAATGTTACAATTGATGACCGTTTGATTCGCACACTCTTAGCATGATTGTATAATAAAAGATACAAGATACGTTATAAATATTTTCAGCCTTTTATTTACTTGTCTTTGTGTGGATAACAAATTGAAAAAGTATTATGAATATAACTGGGCACTGTTTGCCTTTCATTAATTGTCCATTGATTCTTACCACTTCTATAGACGGCGGGGCACAAAGGGACCATCGGTAGTGGCTTAATCCCGCAAGTCATTACATCTACAAAACCTATGTCCGCATTTGTGTGGCGCTTTTGTTTTGACAGCTGCGATAAATCGCATCAAATCGATTCATTCTAATATCAAAACATTTTTACAGTTTATATTCGATGTTATTTTAGCATTATAAAAATAGAAATTAATATAGTTTTAAATATACTATTAACATTAATTTAATATGAGTGAATTTCCTTGATAATTGTACAGTTATTCTATTATAACTCATTTTATCTATTATACCAGCTTATAAAAATTAACAAAGTTTTTTTTTTAATAAATTAATTGACGATGTAGCAATGGTAAGTTTAATGCATACTTCCTATTTAGTTTTTTTTAATATTCCATTTTAATCTTTTAAAAATGATCTCAAGTGGCAATGGATCGGTCACATGTATGGGAGATAGTCAAGGACCCATTACAATATATTCAAAATTTTGTCTAAGTCCTGAATATTAATATATAATCGGCATCAAGATTAATAAAATAATATCATTTTAAGACTGAGATTAAAGGAATCAAATTAATATTTAAAAATGCTTTGTGCTTTGCGTTTTACGCGTTAAAATTATATTTCAGTGAGATGGTCGTTTATTTTTTTTTTAATTTTTAATGTCGGTGGGTGTATGAAATAGACTGTGGGCATCAAAACTCATGTGAGCCATTAAATCGATTTGCTACGGACCGACACAAATCATTTTATAATGTGTCACTGAATCTAGCGAAACTCGGTGTTCGGGTTAACAAAATGGATATTTAAATTTATTGTTTGAAATTAATATTACAGTATAACAATAAACTAGTAAGATTGTACCAGAGCTGTATCCAATAAGGAGTTTTTTTTTTTCATCTATATAAAGTAATGTGAAAAAATTACTGAAATTAGACAGTTAGGCGTAATATATTCCTTGTGTTAAATAAAGCACTTATGCCATTATTCTAGAAGGGTCGGCAAATATTATTCTTCTAGTTGGCACATTTTTATCAGACTTATCTCGCTTCTGCCGTTTTCATACATTACGAAAGGTCTATCCATCCGAAAGAAAGTGGACCGAGTTACTAGTGTTTTAATACTAGTAACTCGGTAAATAATTTGATTGAAAATTTGTCGAAGATCAGTTTAAAACATGTCCGATTGTAAACTGACGAAGTTCTCCACCGTTTCGTTGACAAAGTAATAAGCGGTGAGACGCTTGTTCCTTTGCTGTCTAAAGCGAAAAGATTTTTTTTCTTTTGAGAGTACTGAATTAGGAAAGGCGTAATGCTTTTATCAGAACATGGAAGGCCTATAATTATACAATGAACTATAAACGAGGTGCCGACTGAGAAGTTCTAACCCTGTAATTATACGTTTGTTTTTGAATAGTTTTCAAATTACCAGTTTATGCTTTTTGTTAAGTATAGTAAGGCGTGTTTATTGGTGTAGGCAGTGAGAATTTAGCGTTTGCTTAAAATATTTTACAACTTTTTTAAACTATTTTACAGCTTTATGATAATATCTTTTCAAACTTTATTCTGACGAATTATATCGTACAAAAGTATAGTGTTACCGTGATAGCGTGAGGAATAAGTCAAGTTTGGAAATCACAATTATTATCAACCGTTGATCTGCTAACATGCCAAGGAATACGCTATAATATTATTTGAATTTGTTACAGTCCTATTTCGACGTTTATCTCCGATTCCATAGATAATTTATTTAATAATATATTAGATCTCTTTGCGCAAGTTTGACATCTCTATGTAGGTATGTTTTTAAAAGTATCAGGCAAACGACCAAGCGTTTAACCTAATATTACGTAACCGCTCCATCTACATCTGCAACAAGCACATGAGTAGTAGATGTGTTGCTTATTAAAATGGACCGTGGAAGGAAGAGCAGAAAAAAGGATTTTTAATTTTCCTATCCGTTCCTTTCCTCGTTTAGTCCTTTCTTTCCATAAGAAAAAATGGGACGGAAAGTGACCCAGAATTAATCTTATTATGCGAATGCTCTCTTGTCTCCTTGCTTTGCGAGTACATAACGTATATAGGTATGTTATGGCCCGAATGTAAACTTAGTTAATTTATAATTGGACAAAGTATATTAAAAATTCTTAGGAATATGTAAATGATTCGCTCTCTTAGGAAGAGAACTTTTGCTTGTTTTATTACATTATAAATTAGAATTGAATGTAATTATAGTCTAGTGTGTGTGTAGTGTTTATTATTAGTTTATAATATACTTAGTTCGGTTATGAACTAACAGAATTTATAACACTTTATTCATTAAACATTATTGTTTTATTTTTAATGTATAATTATTTTCAGATGTGTGTACTATTCAGTCTGGTGCTGTTGGCGTCGAGTGAGGCCTTCTTCCTGAAGTGGGGCTCAGACTCAACGTATGTATCCGAAAAAATTATTACACACTTAATAAGCAATTCCATTCCATTACTAACAACATTACTAACATCAATATTATGTAACATTGTATATATAATATAAATATATAAATACTATTAAATTAATTACATATCTTTATTTTCTGTTTAACTCTAGTATATTTAAATTTGAGTGGGGTGCATAAAATATTTCTGTTTGTAGATTTCCTTAGAGTTATGTTTATATTTTGTTAATATTATTATATAATTGTGTGTAATCACTATGATTTATTTGCTCATGAATTACGCGCATGTTTTTTTGAATACGTGTAATTAATTTTTATGTTATGTAAAAAGCATTGCGAAAGACTTTGAATATTTTTTTTTCAGTGTTACGCTCCAAGCGAATTGTATTTGAGGTTATGTACATTTTATGAATGTTTTAAATAATTTCCGTAAGAGTTGTATAACGTCCAATACAATGCAGAAACCGCTATTGCGTTTTGTCCCTAAGATATTTCAACTAGTTTTTACCCGTTGTTTTAGATGGGCGACAAACGCGCCGCGCCGCAAAAATATCAGTTTTTTTTTTGACGCAGAGTACCGTGATACATCGTACCGCGTTTGTCGCTTGCCTACATGTTTATACGTTTATTATAATTAACTATTATGATAATAAATTGACACGTAAAAGTGTTTTTCGCTATATCGATAACATGTCGATTAGTTAATTTTATGCATTCTCTCGGTTTGTATTTAGTTAATAAAATGATAATAGACACCATATTCTGTTACATAAAAAAATAGTTTAATTAATCTCTTCGTACATAAAAGGCAATAAATATGTAGAGCACTGAAATATTTTATCTATGTTTTAACAAAGGCATCTCTTGTTGCAGACCGCAGTCATCGCAGAAGACTTGGGTCCAACCCCTGGGACCGAACATGACTCCTATGCAGTATCGATACCAGTACTCGTACCCGTATGAATCCCGTAAGGTGTACCAGATGCAGGGACAGCAGTACCAACAGCCCGACATCCCGGTACAGCAGAGTATGGCGCCGATACCCATTAGCGTGCCAGCTGGTGCTAGTTTGACTCCCGTGTCCCTTCAACACGTGCAACTAGTCCCTTGTATGTGTCCCGTGGCGCCAGAAGAAGCTGAAAAGCTCCAAGAACAAGTCGGTCCCGGTCCGTATTTAGCTCAAACTTATTCACAGAATTCGTATTCGGCTCCGCAACAGATGACTTCCTCAAGTGAGACCAAAACGACTTCTAAACAGTGAAATTCCTTTATAACTTAGTTAGGGCTGCTTATTATTAACAACGTCATATGAAACGCCACTGATTTACGATATATGTGTGCTCTGTATTTGTTTCGTTTATTTATATATAATAAGACTGATAGAATTAAGTTGATTGTATTCAAAATAAATTATTTTTAAATACTGCTTTCAATTTTATTTTTTTTTACCAAAATATTTGCCCCTCTCGAGCCATTACTAAGATATTATAAAGAATAATTATAGATTTCAACGTGGACAATTCCGAATATAACACCTTTCAGAAGAATATTTAGGTGGTATATGCTTAGCCTGTTAGCAATTTTTTGAAGAATAAGATATTTTAGATCAAAATTTAAGCAAATAGACAATGTAAGTAATAGTTTAATTAAAATAAAATATTTCATTGTATGAAGCATTTGAATGTAAAATAAATCGTATTTGCTAATTCTCGTTCTTGTCTTCGTTTGTGGTATCAGTCGTTATATAACAATATAATTCTAGAAATTAATTGCTAATAATTACTCGTATTAATTTACATAAAAGTGTTCTTCAAAAATAACAAAATCAAATGACCTGTTGCATTCAGAATCTATTGTGTATAAGTTTATTTTTACCAAGTTTTTTTTTATTAGTACCAAGTTAATAATTACAATAACTTAAAAGTCACTAAAAACTCTAACATTTGTCCATTTCTTATATTAATTAAACGTTTGAAACTACTATAAGAAGACTACACAAGAAGTAACATATTAAAGTTATCTATACAAAGTCTATGCTCTTCTATCTTACTAATTTTTTTTATAATTCTGATACCACTACACGTACAAATGCGCAGTCAATCGGAAGTACAGGAAACGTTGCGCAAACACTTTCATTGTTTCCAACGTAATATTACCGAGATTCTTCCATTCAATGAATGGAAACGAGCTCTCTATGAGTGTCTTTTCACTTACGTTGGAAGTATTTTAGTACAATCCGTGCGCTATAACATGAGATTTGCGAATGCATTCTCAGGTCACTTTTTCGAATACGCTATTGTTTAGCGAAAAAAGTATCTATGTATACATTTGGTCTCGATAGAATATTTCAAAATGTATACTTAAGACCTCTATATATGAACGAATTCGTGACGTCACAGAAGGCTTAGTTCTTGATTTAATTGATTGATTGGGAAAATTTCCAGTGCACCCTGTATTGTGCTTTCTACTTAACTACTTCTTGATAAGTTTTTTTTAACTAGTTGCATAAATCTTCGTTTTTTTTTTATCTTTTATTCTATTCAATGATCGTGTTTTTATGGCCGTTTCATATCAAATATGATATAAGCTTTATATAGTGCTTAAGCTCTATATGTTGCTCTGTGTATTGTTGACTACTGTGAGAACGTCTTTCACCCTAAGTGTGAATGATTCCAGCTGTCGATCATAATTCCCTGCTCAGGCAAGTAAACAGGGACTTGTGATCCGGATGGCAGTGGTTGTCCCATTCAGCGGTCATCGGCTTTGACTTGAATCAAGATGCAATTTTCTGCATGCTACCAAGCCTATTCAATACTATTTTATCATTTTTATCAACTTTTTGTTTTGCGTAGTTAATTTATTTAATGGACATTCTTATATTATTCGATTATCTGTTCTTCTGACAGCTATGTCAATATTGTGATTTGTATTTCATTTGACAATTAAAGTAAGATATAACAGAGTGTCACATAAGTGAAAATATAAATTTGTCTTCTGCGAAATGTTTTTTAAAAGAAAGCGAAAAACACTCGAGGGTATAAACCTGGATGAGAAAATAAATCAACTTGCTCAATATTATATGCCAATGGATCTCAATCCATTGTTTAAAGGTCATAAAGTAAAGGCTATTAAAAAGGCGGGGTATATTTTGGAGCACGTATCAAGACCGAATTTATATAATTCTAATTTTCAAGAAATTCTTCGCTGCTCTCTAACTTTACTTTATTATTTTGCGATGACATTGAAAATTAGGAGACAAAATAGAAGATGCTGGAACTGGTACGGCCGGAGGCAGTTTAAGCGTGCAGAACAATTGTTCCATAAAGCCATAAAGAGTTTTCAACCAGAACTTTGTGAAGATTCTATAAAAGTCATACTAAATTTCTTTGGCGAAGTTTCTCTATGGCCTTTCGAAAGTTTCGTTCAGCAAATATTAGAAATAGTTTTATACTATAATCGCGGTAAATCGACGCTGTTTTATTTAATGCTTTCTGACATTCATCACATTTTGTTCACTGATGTCGTATCGGCTAGACATCGAATGAGAGTGCTCTACGAATTGCTGCAGAGTGAAAATTGGATTATTGATAAACAAAAGCTACTTCCTTTCATTATAAGATTTTTGAATTTCTTCGCTTATAGTATTGATAAAGGGGAAGATAAAATTCCACCTTACAGATACCTTAAGAAAGGTTTCGAAGTGTGTCTGCGAAGAATATTCGAGAGAGCTGAAAATCATCACAGGCTAACCATCATTGCCACAATGCTAAATTGGTTTTACATTGTTAACATGAGTGATGATGACATCTTCGAGTTTTCATCTTTATTAGATTACGCCGCGCAATTGTACCACGTCAAAATGTATAGCGAGAGCTTTTGCGAGGGGCTCTTCGATCACGTTTTGAAAAATTTGATCGGCTCACCTAATACTCTTCACAGTCTTATTGGTATTCGGCTCCTTATAAGATTTCTCGACCGCCAAGTCAACGCACAATATCTTGTTGTACCCACGATATATTATAATTTTTCGCAGGTAAAATTTAGATTTTACAAAAACTATATAAAGTATGATGATGTCAGTATAAAACGTCGTCATTTTTTCATAATGTTTATGAAAACGGTTTCAGGTAAATTTAAAAATCGGTGACTACGACAGTGGAGACAAAGCGTTCATACGCCAGTATCGGGAGAAATTTCATAAATATTTCCTAAAAGCAGTGAAACAACATTACTACAGCGCTGTTAATTTGAAAGCTCTGTTCACTGCTATAAGTTGCATTGTCCTGGAAGTGCCTTGCGGTCTGACAGCAGCTGCCGCCGCATGTATGGTCATGGTTATACAAGATTTTGCGATCAATGCCGACGATATTCCGGTGCGATGCAGATATTGGATGCATGCGATAGTCGTTTCTGTAATGTCTTTAGTATGCTGGGTGCATAAAGCACCAGATCTCTACAGATATGTAAATCAAATAATATCAAGGCGGGCAAAGGATGCGCCCCAACTCAATCCACCATTAACGAAAATTTATAACTTAGAGAATAAGCATATCATGTGGAATAAGCCCACTTTGTTCTTCGAGGATTGGGAATTACGTTATGGTCTGTGGAAACACTTTCAAGGAACCCCGGTAAGTTGCATTTCAATATTTTCTCTAAAGAACCATTTTATTTATTACCTTTTTCAGTATAATCAGAATTCATAAAATTCAAATGCTTCTTGTAAAATAAAGAAGAACATCGATTTAGTATTTTTCTAGTCTTTTATTTATATTCATATTATATATTATTTTATTCACAGAATAGAAGACATCAAAGTTTATCGAAATTGAAGACGCCTTATATAAATATCAAAGAGTAAACTTTGTCGTACATGAGACTTTTCGATAAGATTATATATATAAAATAAAATTATAATCATAAGTTTTGTGAATTAATTAAACAGTAAGGAATAAACGATTGATTTTATTTTGTTTCTGGACACGTGGACCCACGAACTGCATCTATGAAACGTGAACAGGTACGTATTCTAAACCATTAGCGTAGGCTTTTTGTAAGGAAATTCTTTTTATGCTTCATTTTACATAATCTTTTCCCTGTATTATAAATTTCAGCAGTATGTATTACGAGTTTCTCACTGTATGAGACTTTGAAATCACAGATCACAGATTTTAAAATATCCTAAATAATTAATTGTGCGGCAGACCAGCCTTTGTGGCATTCAATGGGAGAGACCTACTTTCAAATGTGATAAGTGTCGAGTCTGTCTCTATATCGGGCAGAAATTCCGAACTTCGGACTTAAATTGAGTTAAAAGAACTCATATATCCCTTTTCCCTATCCGGGATTCGAATCCGAGACTTCGTGAATACAGCCGTACTGTAATATCATAATAGGTGTATATTAGTTTAATTCCTCTATAATGTATTAATTCCTCTGTGAGCTTGGAGTTTCCGACTCTTTCTTTCCTTTTTCTTTTACCTGCTGGCAACATTGTAAGTCCTCCGCAACATTTTGAGGGATAACTATGTTCGCTTAAGTACTTAGTAGTCATTTTCTTGCAATTCATTTTTATTACTGAAATTTCACAACATTGTAAATAATAATAATATCGCGTTTAAATATGCCTCGATTAATAAATCGAGGTAAGTAAGAGTAAATTACGTAACTAATCACATCATATATACATGATGTCTAAATAAGAAAGCAACGTTTGAATTAGTTGCGTTTTATTCGTGAGACTAGTAAATTAAATATTTAGCAGACCTTAACAAATTCTACTAATTAAAAATCCATTACAAAAAATGTACATGCTTCACGCTGAGACCTCAAATTTGCGTAATTTTTAGTGCGTAAAAGCGCAATTAATGTCAATAATTCGAAGTGAGAATCTTTTTTTTTTTTTGAAGATACCGTGCCGGTTATATATCGATTGTTGCAATTTTTTTGCAGTAAGTTAAACTGAGAATTTCTAGAACTACGATACCAGTAATAACTAAAGAAAGTACTTCATTTTCAGTCGAGTTTATCTAATTTATTTTTTAATTTAACATAACCAGCTTAAAAAAATTTGTTGTCTGTGTCTAGGGACTTAACAATAAAAATAATTATAATGTTTAAAAAAATGCATTTATTGAGACATCCTGTAGATTCATGTGCGTTTTGTTATAAAGCAATAGTGATGCGTAATCAACGGAAGTGCAACTGAACACGCGTTAAGCAGGGCAATAATAAGACAATCGTGAGTAGCACCGAATTAAAATAATTCCGTATTGAATTGAAAAAAAAAATATGTATTAAACGTAATAATTAATGAAATAAGAATGTTAATCTTTTCGTGTTAGTTTAAAATACAAATCATAATTTTTGCATCTGAAATGAAAAGTAAAATGATATAAAATAATTTATTATTGTATTTATTAGGATTGTTTTTTCTTATTTTCTTATATTTTTACTTTTAAATGTGAAATAAAAGATAAAAAGAACACAGACAGAATCGCTGCATTAGCATGATTGAGACTTCTCCACCGAGGACGTCAATTTATCAGACCACACGGCGCGCGGCATGAATAGACTTTACTTTTTTTTATCAACCCTTTGAAGTGGCCCTTTCTACACTGCTGGTATATATGTATTTAATAGTTTATAAGTAGCGTTAGTAAGTAAGCGACAACTTTGTGACAAGTGATCAATGATCACAAGTAGATATCGATCATTGATTGGCTTGTTTCTGTTTATGAGGAAGTGTGATAAATATGCCGCAAAGCAAAACGCTATTTATTCGACATTTTTTTTCGCTTAATACGTGAACGTTTTAATTACGGGGAAGTCAGTCTTTTTGCAACGTTCACACTGAGATAAAGATATTTGAAAAACATTTGAAGTAAGAAACAGAAAGAAATTGATTGCTTAATCTATGATAGTAAAGTCAAATTTTTTTTTGTAATTGGTGGGTTTATTGTGTTTCATAATTGTCCTACTCTGTAATCTGTGGTATACTCGTATATGTTTCATACATAAATCGCATTGAGGTTCTATCATAAAGTAAAGTTAGTAAAGTCAAGTAAATAATTATTATACTTACAACCCCAACCGAGAGGGGTAAGCAGAGATTACAAATATCCATTTGACAAGGTCTTGTGAGGTCGGTTATGAATATAGTCTTAATTTCACTCTTTCTTTAATATCACATCAACAAATCATGTCTGCATACCTTGAACGCGCGCTCCCCAAGGGGAATGGTGTAACTCACTAGCTGCACTAGACCGAACTTTTGTTGGTTATACCCACTTATGTTTTTCCGTCCCAAATTGTGATAGGGGCGAGCCTATAGCTATATTAAAAAAAATTATCTCTTTGCCCACTCGCGATTCCAATTCGAAACCTCAGCAATACAATCGTACCGTAATACAACTGCGTCAACGAGGCATTTAATTTTGTATCAATCACAAATTGAAATCAAACTGTATGAAAAAATAAATAGACCGTATATATGTAATTTGTGTGAATGCCGTAAGAAAACAATGGCGGGAGCCGACTTTCAAATTACTATTATCGTCATGTACATTATTTGCTTTGTTTTGCAAACCATTACAATGTTGGAATATTTGTCATTTACTAGTTTCACTTTTACTTAAGTTAACAATATAAAAAGCATTATAACTAACAGGGATCGTTTTATACGAACTAACTATGGGTTTTAGGAAATAAAAAATTATAATACTTAGAAAATATTAATATGAAGCCACTTGTAAAAGGTTCTGCGCGCCTAGAATAATATGTATGAGATTTTTGCGATATTACCTTTTTTTTCTTCTCGATATATTATGTGTATGTAGCAGGAATTTAGTTTATAATATATTAGGCTATGAACATCCCACAGATGTAGTCACCGATTAGCAATAGCAGAAAGATTAATAAGTTCTTATTTCATTAAATATTGAAGGCAGATTGCATACAGGGTGGTGATATATTTGTTTCAACTTAGCCGTTAAATCTGTAATGTCACTCAAAAATGTTGTCAAAGTTATCTATTTTCTAACAAGTCAATAAGTGTTTTTAGGTTATGTAAACCTTAGTGCATTCAGTGTAATATAGTTAGCACTGAGGCAGGCTTGGTAACGATCCACTTCCATTAAATAGAGCAAAGACCGGTGAGCGTGGGGACGTGACCTATGCAGGTAGGTCGGGAACGAATCTTGTTGCATAGTCTAGTGAGGAGCTTACTCCATGTTATCTCGATAACGTAAACTTTATTAAATTTGTAGGCATCTAAAATGCACTTAATTTGTTACACAGTCTAAAAAAACATACCCCATGCAATTGCTCCCCGAAATGTATAGCGAGGCGCACATACAACTAGTGCACCCACATTCTGCCGTCCCATGATGTGGTTAGGGGCGCGTCTATCACGAGATTGGGGCGAGCCTATAGCATAGCCTCTTAAGCCTTAAAAGTTGTGCTACGGAAAACCTCTGTAACATCTATACTAGTTCCTGAAGATTTGCTAAGTTACCAATAATAAAAAATTGATTTTATTTCGATAGACTTTTTCTTCGATGCAGGGTCATACTCTACATCCAATTTAAGTGCAACTGCTGTTGTTATTGCATTAAAGTATTATTGTGTATTCTATTAAAATTTCCTGCAATTTGTGACCTAAATAAAACAACCCTAGCACTAGAATGATCCTGACGCTGCAAAAGAGAGAGGTTAATGCAGAAGTGTGCAACCTGAAAGAGAAGAACGATTCGTGATTCTGGATCGCGTGCTAATTATGTGTGGTATATAAGTATTGATTCATGCTCCAGCCATCATTGCTAGTCTGTGCGTAGAATCGGCCGGTGCTAAGGGTGAAGCTCTTCCCACGCTTCCTTCTATAGTGCTTTTTGTCTCGATTTGTTACGAACGGTGCTTTCCCCAGTATTCCGCGGCCATGGATTGCCGAACCGTGGTAAGTTTTTAGTGTGCATTTCTTTTTGTTATTGCTATGTTTTTACTGTGTATTGTTATTTATTTTTTGTAATTTTTGAAAAATTTACGTTAAGATTGCGATTGTATTATTTGATTACAATAAAGTTTTTTTTTTAATTACAAGCAAAACCAAATACGCAACGGAAAAAATATAAAAAAATGAGCAGTTAAGTGCTTGTCGTAAATATATAGACCGATTTGAATCCCGAATTACGTTTGTTATCATTTAAATAGATAAAATATTCTTTATTTCCAATATCGTCTGTAGTTATTAGTACTAAGTTGCCAGTATATTTAAGATTTTTTTTAACGAATTGTATATAAGACAGAATGTTTTTTGGACAAAGCAATTAAGCATTGTTTATATTTTCCAGCTGTTCTTGGCTGTTGTGGTTTACTTGACCATGCTGACCGCATTTGTCGATGGGTACGTATATAGAATAATTCTTAACTAATTCTAAATTGACGATTCCCTTACTAAGTTGTTGGAGTAGATGAGGTTTATGGGTTCGATGCTCATATCGTGCAAGAATTTTTGAGACAGCAAATTGTGGTTATTATTCCCGTTTACCCCAATTGACGTCAGATTTAATACATATTGAGTAGCAGCATACGTTATGTGTACTTATGTACTACATTGTCTGTATGTGTAGACTTTTGGAATGGTATGAGATAAAAAAGGTTTATTACTGTGCGAGATTTAATTATAGTATGCGATGAGTGGGTGCTAGCAACAAACATGACGATAAATTAAAAACATAAGAAATTTACATCTTAATTTTTTAGTAAGGGATGTACAAGTATAAAATGTTGTATGGGTGTTAGAGGGAGAAAGATGGACGTGATATATTTATAGATGACTAGATTAGGCATCTCCCGTCTACCCTTGCGCAGATTTGCCCCCTCAGACAGGGCGAGGCTGTGCGCTTCTAGCGAACCTAGTGTTCGGTGCAGGGCTTTAAAGCTTCGGCTAGAATCGGTAGGTCATTAACCGGACCGGAAGTATTGATTGAAACTATAGCTCCTCTTGTAGAATGTCGCTATATTAGGATGCATCTCAGTACTAACTATAAAAGGGTAAAATTGAATATAAACTATTAAGTTGATGGTTTATCAATAACTTTATTGATTAAGAATTAGCAGATGCTTTGTTTTACTATTATTTAGAAGGAAGGTAATATAGAAGTATGAAATATTTATCCAGACAAAGTGAAGTTATTTGACTGACATTATCAAATTAGTTGATGTCAATGACGAAATTAAGAAGACCGATATAATTTTAGAATAATTTTTCGTTTTTACTGAGCCTCCGCTTCTGAAAATTTGTTTTAATGATAAATTTGTTTTAATGGTTCTCCATACTTAAACAAAATGTTAAATTCAAGTAGGATTCGAACGGCGTAAATTTAAGATTGCGATTTATTCTCGAATGTAGTAATTACGTCCGCTATTGCCTCAGATTACTTAAAGAATTATCGCGACATATTACACTAAAAATAGTGATAAATTTTCTCAAATATGTTAATTATCTGTAAATCCAATTACTTGCGAATGGAATTTCTAAATTAAATAATAAAGAAGTTACGAACTAAACATGTTACTTAATACAACAAGAGTGCGCTCCGTGTTCAAAATAAATGGCGTAGTACTTTTTTTCTAGGAAAATAATAATTTATAATTGATTTTGCATCAAATACTTTCTACCTCTTACTACAACAAAATCTCTAATAATGTAAATTTTCCCGTAGTTTGCAATATTCATAAAAAGTCCCCAAATTTCGGTAGACAAATCTTTAGTTCTAAGACGTTAGATGTCCACCATAAAGTAGTCATTAGCTTAAACTTATAATTAAAGTAATAATTTTAAAGTGTACGGAACCATGAAAGAATCTTAAGTACGTAAAGCGTAACTTGCCCCTACTACAGGAAACATATTCGTGGTGGGCGCTCGAGCGTGGCTGACTAGAAATTACGGTAATATACGGAAACGAGTGCTTTTCATAAAGCGCACATGTATGTTTTTATATTTGTGTATTAAACTTCGATTTTTCTAGAACAGGTGGTAACGAGGGAAGAAGTAAGTTACGAAGATGGTGGTGCGAGAATTTGTAAGCGAAATTGTGTTAAGGAAATGTAAATTGGAGTTATAAAACGCTGCAATACAAAAAAGCATAGTATATAGTTAATATAATATGAAGTGGCCGGTAATACGAACGTTGTGTAGACATTAAAAATAGCATTTTTGAAACTTAATTGCTTTTACAGTCTATTAATATATTGTGGCTACACTTAAAATATATTACTGCATGGCTCGGCATTTCTAACTCCGAATCTTGTATGAGACAAACTTGGAAGCTTTATTCAGTATGCTATTTGCTTAAATTTTAATACAGAGAGCTTAAGTCTTTGTGTAAGCCGATTTATTAAACACAAATTACACCCCAGTATAGAGGATACAGGTATTAAAAAAAGTAATATATCAAAGCTACGATTAGGCACAAGTAAGAAATATCAAATAGTACCGTATAACATTTAAGTATAATCCCCTCGTTTCGATTTTTATTTTTCACAGGCGTACGAAGAAGGTTGTGATACATGTGCCGATAAAGACGAATAGATTGAAACACACACACACTGTGTACAGGACGGTGCATCACCATCATACTCACCACAACCTGCCCGACCACGGCTCGTTCCCGGTCGAAGAGCACGAACATTTCCATCACTATGAACCGCCCGTCGAGCAAGTGTTGACTCACCACAACGAGCCTCTCAGTACCCTCGGACTCACAGGATTTCTGCCCGACGCACCACTGGACGTACATGATTTCCCAAATTTGGAGAACAAGCCCCCAAAGATACCACTCAACCCACGTTACGTCCATCGAGATTTGCCCTTCCGACAGGGTTTCGTAAGTACTTTTCGTACTATATCGAAATAAGATTTGATTGTTTATGGAAGTAAGTTTAACAAATAAGATAGACATTTTTTTCCTGTATGCGAATAAAGCCGGGGTTACTAACATATCTTTATTTTCTTCACGGTTGGATGGTATATGTAGTGATGAATGAAACTTTCGAACACGTCACGAAATATCAAAGCAATGACTATAATAAGCACTATTTTGTACAATGACTTTAGCGTTAAATAACAGAACGCGCCCTTGGTGTCGCTGATGTTCATGGGCGGTGATGTTTACTTAATTTTAGACGATCCCTTGCTCTTTTTCTTATAAAAGGGTAACTGAAAGGATTAAAAATTGAACGAGCAATGGTTAGTTTCAAAAAACAAAATACACGACTGACTGCATAATTATTAAAAAATTTATGGATTTTATTTATCAATATACATTAATTTTTTTAGTTTTAATTAAATGCCATCTCATTCTTTAAAATATATCAAGTCGTTAAGGCAAGCAATTCTGATTTTTTTTAATGAATTTCAGCTTATGGGGCTCCATTAAGGATACATTGAAATTTTATTCGATTTACGAGTTTTCTTACAAATTTTTCGTGAACAAATCCTCGTGTATTCTTTATTAAGAGAATACGTAAAGAAGACACAGTCATTTGGAAGAAACATTATTTTGAGTTTATTGAAAAATATCTATTCAACAAGATATATTCTCATTAGATATACCTACTGTTTAATATAAGTTAGTAATTATAAAACTTTAGCGATAGTTTCGAATAGTTAATAGGGTTAAAATTAATTGTATTGCTCACCTGTCGTGTTGTTTACCGTTAGGATCACATATTGGTACGAGTTTACATTGTTTGATAGGTACAAATATAATAAGCAAAATAATAATTTGAAATGTATAAGTGTCCTATATGCCAAAGAGTATTTAATTATCACAATTCAACTTTCTAAATTAAAACGATTTTTGTTACCTATTTAACAATTAATGTAATTTAATTTATATTTTTATTTTATTATAAAAATATTAGCAGATTATGTAATAATTTACTAATATTATGTATATTACTATCATCCATTCCAACTAAGCTTGATGAAGCTTGTGATAGCATTTGGTTCACATTAGTCGGATCTAGCATTGAACCCCCAACTATTGGTTCGCATTTTTCGTAATCTGAACCCTTAGCCGTTAGACTATTAGCGCTTAGAATACATTAGTAATAATAATAATTGATGTCGTTATTTAAATTATTAGAATGTAAGATTTTAGAAATGTAATGTCTTTATAAATTAATTGTTTTCTGAAATAGAAATAAAGTTAAAAAATAATTTGTTATACAGAAATTTTCTTAGACAACGCATACAATTAAAACGAAATCATAAAAGGAAGAGATATAGAAGATTGGAAGAGGTCGGAAGGCTTCAGAGGGAGTATAATCGGTCGGTGCAGCGTCGTATGTTGTACCCATATTGGTAGGCACAGAACAATCTAAGTATTGTGTTTTATTTCTTATTTGAATTGTGTCAGGTCTGGCATTTCTTTGGTAATTGTTTACGTCTTTACACATGCTGCGCGCGCAAAGCAATCGTTAAATGATTCTGTAACGTGAAAAGTTCATTTTGGTTTTTATAAATTTTCAATTAATATTTATATTTAATGCTGGCATTTCTTCGTATGTATGTCTTAGTACTAAGTGTATTAATAGTATGTTATGTAATTATGATTATTCTAGAATAAATATATTGTAATTCATTTTTTCTTTTTTTTACAAATATGTTTCCAAGTCTTATGGTACATGAAATACTTTGAAATCAGAACACTTCCGTAATAAATTTCAAAGTGGACTTGATAGCCGTTATTCTATTATTTTTAGCCAATACACTATCTCCTTACGTGTAAAACTGAATAGGAAATGGGTGTTTTTTTATTTTTTTTGCCTATATTTTGAACCCATCCTCAGGGAAGTTCCATGCTCGTGAATGTTTCATGAGCGATTGCTTTTTCCCTAAGGTGTGTCTCTACGATTATTAAATGTCACAATTGAGAATAATCTTTATGTAATAAGTGTGAAGCGATTACAGAAAGCTAAAATAAGGCTGTCATCTCAATTTTGGATGAGATAATTTTATGCATTCCAACAAATTTAATTATCTTTAATGATCTTAATAAAGTTTCGAGCAGATATCGTTTCTGTTCATTGCCACGATGATCATATTCGCTATGAAGCTGGCGGCTATTTAAAAAAAAACATCTTCTCGTACATTCACGTTCTATTGTTAAGATCGTATCTTATGACGATTTTAATAAATATGATTTATTTTAGATTGGAGTAACGGAGCTACACTAAAGACATACATACATTTATACTCATTTACTTCATTTTAACAAACAAGTAAAGTTTTGTATATTTCAGCTCCGAAACGGCTCCAATAATTCGGGCGAAACGTTGTATTTAGAATACTTTTTTTTTAATTATCTATATAAGAAACTAAAATTTATTTTTAGAGCGCCATCTTTTAGCAATCACCAATAATGGATAGTTGTAAATATTACTGGAATTTAACATTTTTGTGTCATAACGTAAGATGTCATTATTCAGCTTTGATCTTACGACAACACATCCCACACCCCTTCTAGATGAACGAATGATCTCGAAAACGGTGGAAAGTCGCTGGATGCAGAAAGCGAAGAATCGCCTAGTGTAGGTAGTGGACTGTAGGTAGGGATTGTAGTAGGTGTGGACTGTAGGTAGGCTGATGATAATTAAAGATTTAATATCGATCATGTTTCAAATGTACTGTTCGCAATAATGTTTACAAAAAATATTATTCACTACTGTACTTGCAACAATTTTAATTTAAGAAATATTAAAGGAGTGGTTTATTGACCGTTTTGTTCGTCAGAAAGAGAAGGCAAACGAGCAAGTTGTATACATGATTATAACGTAATCATCGAATACAGGCATCTATAACAAGCTAATGAGTTACAGATGCGTTGCCTACCTTCAATCGACACAACGTTTAAAGAGAAAACTGGATATTTCCTTCCACCCATCCCTTCCCCCTACAATTTCGCTAAGATTTTTAGATGGAGACAGGAATTGGGCGTCCGGTACCGAAGAGTAAGGATGTATAGAGGTAAGAATATTGACGGTAAAACGTGATCGAGCAACCAGATAACGTCAATTCTATATAAAATGATAATACTATTTTAAAAACCTGCCCGTGATATTTTTTTTTAGAACAATACAAATCATCGAATAAAGGTTAATTAGTTATTATTTATTATTAATTAGTTAACTCCATTAAAGTTTCTTCATTAACAAATCCTCTTTCTCCAGAAATAGCATCTGTTACGTATTATTATCTATCTGACTGGTCGAAAAATAAATAAACGATGGTACTGTATAAAATTTATTAAGAAACTTAAATACAATTGATGTGGTTAGAATATCTTCTGTGAAGGTAAACAATAAATCTCGTTGTGGAATGGTGATTAAGTTATAAGCGGTGTGGGATTAGCTTTAGGTTTGTTTACGAGCAGTCACAATCGCTGGATATTTATTATAAGACCGCGTGCATTCCGATGGGAAGCGTAAAATATTTTCTATACACGTTTCGTTACTTGTTCAAAGGTTAACGAACTTATGCTATTATAAACATAGAAATAAAAAATATAGTAATTTACATGCAGTTTGATAGAAGTTATAGATAAAATAGATATAGACCAATAGTAGATAGAATATGAAACATGTAATAAATATCAAATAAATTATTTTCTCTATTATAATAATTCTCGCGGTAGGGATGGTCGTATAAACCAACAGGTACTTGAACAGCCTCCTACAAGATGGCTGATAAGCTGATAATATTGATAAGATTGCGTGAGTATAATACTATACACTAAAAACATATACTGTGAAGACATAAACATTTTACAAAGAATCACAGGTGTTTAAACTAACTTAACAAAAACAACGTGCAACCTCTGTATGTTCTTATTTGCAATATAATAAACTTTGCGTAATAAGTGGATAGATTTCTTTTACTTCAATTAATAAGATGAAATTAATTTCAATTTAAAAAACACAACAGTATCTTGATTTAATATTTCAGACATGAAATTAATAAGAAAGAATTTAGTATCATATATTAAAAACAATAACATTTTTAGTTGAGAGTAATATAAAATGTTTAACGGAACTGGTCACCTGGTCGTGAACGTATTGCAATAACTCTGTTACGCCATCAACCCTAATCGAATACGTTGTTTTGGAACGACGACGTAATAATGATTCGAGCGGCGATAGCGAAAAACGTATCTAGATATTCAAACAAAGACACGATAATCAATTTTAAATACACTTGGTTTAAAGTTCAAAATAAAAACATCCGTATCTACAAGTATGTCGTCGCATGCTCCACTGATAATATCAGTTGTCTATTTGTTGATATTACGGACTTATTTAAGTGAAATTGGATAAATGGTCATCTCACGATTTTCCTCCGTTCAATCCGTCGTGGTTGGGCCACAGTGCAGTTCTCGGTACGCGATGTTCGACGGGCGTTGTTGATCTAATAAAATAAAAAGCAAAAACCGGGAAGCGATGAAAGTACAAATCGTTGTGCAAAACAAAATGTGAAGGCGGCTGGCCATATTGTGGTTGCTCTGTTGGTATTGGAGCGCAGCAAGTGACGGACCTTCGAGGTGTTAGCACGTGTTTGGGAATGGATCTGTCCAAGTACCTGGCGGTGCTACTTGTGCTGTTTGTAGACAGCGGTGAATCAGGCGGCCACGGAGGAGAACATCAGTAAGTCTAATTATGTTACATTTTAACTTCTTTCATCACATAAGGGTGCAAGCGAGCAACGAGTCGTCTATTATTATGTGATCTCTGACATGAGATAAACTGCAGATGCGTCGCTGGTATTTAAGTATTACCCTCGTTTCTCGAAGGAACAACTCAATTATTTCTTGTAAAATCTTTTTGGCTCTGCGTAATTAATTAATCTCATTGATCTTTTTAATATAAGCGGTGTAAGTTACGTGTTGTTCAGTTTTATAAATTATATTTTAATTTACATTTATTGACTTATTATATAATGCCGCATTTAATAACAAGTTTTACCAACAAATATAAAACATTTGCTTAAGCGAAATAGCTACTTATCTTAAAATATATTGTTTAGTACATATTTGCTTCAGTATAAATTTCAATTAAATAATTTTATTTTCTTTCCAGTGATCATGTTAAACTTCATATGCCAGAATTTATTCATCACGATCATCATACGAAAGTGATTACAATCCACCATCATCATCATAAGCCGAAGAAAGAACATCATCATCATCACCACCACCATCACCATCCGAAGCCACATATTCCGAAGCACCATTATAATCATCATCATCATAAAACAACTCTCAAAACAACAACCGTATCAAAAGGTCATAAACAACTTGGTCATGGTCATTCTGGTCACCATGGCCTCCACACTCACCATGGACATCACGGCAGCCACGGACATGGCCACTATGGTCATGGGCAATCCAATCACGATTCACCCACCTTTAACCACGATCTACCATCTATCAGTCATGACCCAAGCCACGTTTCCTTTGAAGACGATTACAAATCGTTCACCCCATCGATACCGGTTAATACGCCCCATATTCCGCAAGTCCATGGAGTCGTTCATACAGTAAAACAAGTAAAAGTGTTTGATTCGCTGCCTGGTTCTATTAAAGGAAACTCAGGAGGTTCTGGAACGGGTTACGAAGTGACGGAAGAAGGTGTGGAAGGTGATGAAGACGTGTTTACATCTGTCAATTCTATTCCGCAAACATATCAAGGTACATATGGTTTTGTGAGAAGTGCTGCTCCTCAAACTGACTCTTATCCTGGTGTTGCCGTTCCAAGTTCTGTGCAATTAAACCACGATCCTTTCGCTGCGTCAGCCGGTCCGAGTGCTTTTTCAAATTTAGAAAATTTCTCTAGCGATGCTCAAAGCGATTCTTTTCCGAGTTCTTTACCTGCACAAAGTACGACTAATGCTCACGCTCTACCGGAGTTCGAAGCAGAACATATAAATCCAGAGCAGATTTCTGGTTTTGATGACCCCGGAAATAGTTTCATTGGTAACGGTGTAGGTGGTACTGCGTTGTTTTCCTCAGAAGCTAAGGACGACACTCCTGTGACTTTTTCAAGAGAGGCTGGCGTACAACAATCTTTTAACACCGGAGGAATTGAGACTGTTGTGTACTAAATAGTCGTATTTCTTTAATGTATAGGTGTTTGTTAACTAAGGTATTATTTGTGGTGATGAATTTTGTTTTTGTTTTCATTTGTTTTTAATTTTTGTTATTAAGTGTGTAAAGTGTTCTTTCCATACCAAATACTCATCGTATTAATGATAGAAATTGAGTACTTTAGTATTTTCCAAAAATAAATTATTTTACATAATGAGCGTTTATAATAATATAGAATAATTACTGCTTTATATTTGTAAGAAAAAATTATTTTCTTCACGAAATTAAGGACAAATTAAAAACACCTAGGTTTAATTTCTTGTTAATGTTTTATTTACAATTATTTGTTAAAGTTGTTTCATTTAATTAAAAGTTGTTACAGTTATGAGTTTTTTTTTATTGTTATAATCCTTTATTAATAAGTTGGCACTATTTATTTACACACAAGTTGTTAGCGGTTGCAATAACTCTTCCATGTGTAATGCATGTTTCTTTTGTAATAAAGTTTCATTAAGCAACTATTATTCAACGACAACAATACCAATTGAAATTGAAAGTGTGTTGTAGAGAGTAAAGAAAACAACGACTACAAAGAATGGATGGAAAACATTTGACGCGTGATAAGTAGTCATTGTAATGTTAACAATTTGTGTTCGAAGCGAGCGAACGAACGGGTAGTTAATTTATTGCATGAAAAAAAAGAACAGAACAAATTCGAACACAATTGGATCTGCCCTAGATTTTCAGTTACGCAACCGACAAAATAAACTGTGTCCAAGTCAACGTAACCGGTACATAATCAAAAAGAAACCAAAAAGAAGCAATAAGACATCGACCATTGCCCAACAGTTGCATTTATTTCAACTATTTCTAATGAGAAAATGCCCACTAGTACATAATTATAAATTTTGTTGCTCGTTTCTTAATGTACGAAGTAAGGAAAAAAGAAATGACGCCGGAAGGAAAGGGGGCAATGTCGTTTGCGGATATTGCTATGTTCTTGCGACATAATGACTTTAGATAGCTAGTCGGTTATCGTTGCTTTTAGAACTTGATGAGTGGTGTTTACTTATCATTATCACACTTATGTTTTCTGCAGATGTGTAGAAAAATATATATGTAGATGTAGAGTGAACCCGTAAAGTAGAATTACAAATGGAATCTATTTATATTCCAGAGTTTCATAATTATGAAACTCTTAACGGCAAATTTTAAGATTTTTTTATGAAAACTAAAAGTTAGCCCAGGGATAGGCACAGGATTTTTAATTTTATATTATTAATTAGGTAAATAAAAAAAAATATCGGTCCATATTTCGACCTCTCGCCTTTCGGATATGGATCATGGCCTGCCTGTGGCCGAATATAAAACTTACCTTAGGCCTGTATTACCGAAGGGGTAGAGGTGCATCTAGTAGTCTCACATTGCGCCGTATGTTTTCAGTCATGCCATATCGGGCATAAATTCCAGACAATGGGCTGCTATCGAATTGGAAAAAAACCCAATTTTACTTTACCCTTCCCGGGATGCAAACCCAAGACCTGATGAATGCAAACATGCTATAATACAACTGCGCTACTATAAGCACTTACATGATTACACAATTAAATAGCATAGGCTTGATCATGACTTAGATATTTTATAAACCATCTAGAACTGAAACGTTTAACTGTTTTGATTTGTTTATTTTTCAATTTGCTGTTAGCTTATCCATTAAAGTTTCATGGATAGTCAGATCATTTCGATTCAGGTGATTAACTGATGAAGTTAACAATCTCACATGTACATAAGCTTATACGAATGATTTATAAGTCTATGCAGTCGAAATTATCGTCTTAGGATTAAAACAGTAGCACAATGTCGCTTTTATACCTAAATTACATTTACGCGATGCTTTTTTTACATCTATGAACGTACTAACCTAATAGTCTTATTGGAGAGTGTTGTTACTGCTCTAGAAGTTAACATTATTGCACAATATTCGTTATTGAACAGTATATTCATAACAATTAACTATTCATAGAGTTTTTAATTGGAAGAAGGAAATAGAATAATTTATTTTGCAACATGCATGATATTAGAAGAAAAATAGTGTGCAGTAGTCTTTACTTTGCTATAAAAAACATTAATATACGCTTTAAACTGATTACCGAGTATCTTCGGAATTTATCAAGTTTTGTTTTATCAAAAACCTAACTAACTCTAATAAAACTAAATATTATTATTTAAATTTCGCTAAATTAATTTCCAATCAATTATACTTTTTTTTGTTATTGTTTGACTTTCACAGAAAATGATTTTTATAAAATACTTTAAAAGTTATAACGATATGAATGTCCTTAGCAACGCGCCGGGTAAAATTTTGCTCTGGTTGCCATGGCAACGGACGATCGGCAAAGATCACGCCGCTTGTATGAGAGCAGAATATTTCGAGATTTGATGAACATAAAAGGGTTTTCATATTATAAGTACGAATGTAAGCTCCTTGTTTTTGATTATATTTTCGCCACTTACGCCATTATGACTCGACTTAACGTAAAATATACGCCTACAAATATTTTAAAGAGTCGTTTACGGAATATAAAATGTCTTTAGGCAGAGGTGCAACTAGCGTGGTGTACATTTCGCCGCATGTAGTTCCATTATATGATAGGTGACGAGCCTATCGCTATATCGCTCATAAATTACAAACTACAAGTCGATATCGAGTTGAAATGGAACAATATCACTTTTCTCGACCCGGATACCGTAACACAACTGAGCCACCGAGTTCCCTATATTTATTTCAGTGTTTATATATTTATATTTGTTCAAATAATACACATACTATTGTAACTGCTATTAATGTATAGATTTGTGGATCTGGATATAGCAAGAGAGATTTTTCTTTTCTTTTCTAGGATCGTAGAAAAAGATGTCTATATGCTCTGCCTACCTTTGTTATTAAGGTTTGAGTGTATTTAAGTATATTTCATTTACTTACTACTACTTTTATTATAAAAAGGAGGCGTTCAAACAATACTTGATTTTCAATTGAATTTCTAGTTATTTTAATATTTTTTACGAATATGAAAAAAAATCACATTCTTTAATTTTAGACGAAAAAGTCGAAGAAAATACCTCACTTTTTTGTAATGGATTAGATTCACATACTAATGTCTTATTACGGGGCAAATAGTGGCTACTTAATGGGGTTATTTTAAAAAGTACAGTTACAAGTCAAGATAAAAAAAAAACACAAAATAGGACAAACAAAACAATTGCTTTATTTTTATAATGGTTTTTCCATTCTTATATGAATCAAACATGACACCAACATAATATTTTACACAAACCATCAACACTCCGTAAAGAACATACAACAATTCTTATTTCAAAACACAACAAACGTTTAATAGATTCATTTATTATTTACAGTGAAACTAAAAGTCAACGACCGTTAGAGTTAGGAAAGATATTTATAAAGGAACTTGTTAGCATAAATAATGATCAAAGTGCAATCCGAAAATAAAATGTTCAAGTTACAACTTCGATTAAAGTGATTTATAACTATTACCAAGTAAGATTCTTTATAAAGATAGAATTTGGTGTCGGGTAAAGTTCGAATAAGATATTTGTCAAGCAAAACTGAGCTCAAAGGACTTAGATTGGGTTATTATTTTGATTTGTAGATAAAAATTAATTAATGAAACTTCTTATGACTCAATCTGAATTTAAAGAATAGAAATTATTGGCCACTTTATCAACCAAGTTAAGTTACTCAAACAGATTTTAACCACTATAAAGTCATTTACTTTTAGAAGTGTTAAATAAAATGAAAAATGTAAAATAAATGTAAGTGTTAAATTATAGTAATAAATTATTTGGAATTTCTGTAGTCAAATTGAAAACATTTTCACATGTTTTTTTCTTGGTTTGGAAATCAGTTGGGGGACAGCGGGTTGATTCACGTTGTGACAGATTTCATAACATAATTTGTCTACATATAAATAATTTCGTAACTTTATACACAAACATAGATCGGCAGACATACATACACACACGCTAACATACAAACAAGATAAGCACAATCAGAAGGAAATTATTACAATTATACTATTAACAATAATTAAAGCGGCTACTATTAAAGTCTTGTCTTAGCGAAATTGTAGCTTTTTTTGTAATAATTTGTTCTACAAAAACGAGTAAACTCATTCACCGTATGGTTCTGAAACTGAATTGTATATCTGAGGAGTAATACTACTTGTGGTTGACAACTATTTAAAATTCTTAACGATTTTAGTATCCGTGTTCACCTCCCGAGCTTGAAAGGCTGTAGCTACCGTGTTCACTACCCTCGAAACTGACAGGTGAATCCTCGTGTCCGTGACTCTCATCAGCAGCACCCCAACCGTGACCTGAAAATTTGAAAGAATATATTATAGTTGTTTGTTTTGGCAATTTCTTAATACTGCCACATAGCATTTTTTTTATTTTCGTTTTAGTTTTAGAAAAATTTTGAAATGATTTACTAATACTTCTTTTAACTGATAATTGTTGATATCTTAATAATTTACTTCCGCTATTTATTTTGGATATTCCTATTTTTATGTGTTATGCTTGGAAAATTTTACATGAATATAAATAATAACAATAAATTATAAAAAGAGGTTATATAAATATACCTCCCCTACAAGCACTAGAAATAAATTTAATGTATAATGTACTTACCACCACCACCGCCGAAATGAGGCGCAGCCTTTGGTTCACCGTAAGTGTAGCCGAGAACCTCGTAGTGGTCGTCGCCACCGCCACCACCGCTCTTGTGGTGGACGTGCTTCACGATGGTATGTTTGTGGTGATGATGCTTGACGAACAACGGCACGTGAATGACCACCTTCTTATGACCACCGCCGTGACCGTCAGCCGCGATCATCGAAGCTAGTTCGGCGACGCATACAATCATCAACTGTAAAACAAAAGAAAGAAATAATAAAAATAAAAATTGTATTTTTATTATTATTGTCATAATAATTCATATAAGAAAAGCGTATTAAGAAAACCCGTAAATGACAGACATGTGTAAAACCGTAACCTCTGCCAACCGTTTTAGGTACGGGTTTGATGTTCAAAAATAAATTAGGCAATAAAGTTAAACAATACAAATGAAATCGTCTTTAGCTTTTATCAAGCTATTTTAGATATATTTTAAAAGTTTATTAGATACGTTTTATAAATAGTTCGCAATGCACACAACTATGTTATAAAATAAAAATTTCGCGAGTCAGCATGTCATAAAGTAAAAAACAAAAAAATTGTATCAGTTCAAGAAAGTAACACCCCATTGTATATACACACAAAAGTTATTAACCGTGTTCAAATTTATAGTTTTGTAACAGCTTTGTAACTAACTTTCAAATAAAAAAACAGCATTTGATACAATCATGTTTTGCCTCTCACTATCCCATTTTATTTATATTATTTGTGACAAACGTTGGCGCGACACTCGCTTCTCGAATTGCTAGCTCATGTTCAGATGAAGTCAGTAACAGTTACTTATAATGTTTATATACCTAACTATAAATTAACTCGTGTACAGAAAACTTCGAAAGCTTTTTTAATAATGTTTAAAAGATGTAGGAGGATATTTGACGATGTTAAATTTTAGCCTTCTAGCCTACAAGCACAGTACCAATTTTTTTTAAAAATAAGTGTTACAAGTATCCATATTACTTGTTCATAATAAATAAAATCAATGAACTTAGTAATTTGACCTAATTTGTAATTTTAAATACGTTTAATTGTTAATAATTTAATTATTTATTGTTAGTGTTTGTGAAGTTTTGACAGTAATAATATATTTTCTTTAATTTATTCATATATGTTATGTTTTATTCTCATGTTTTAATTTATACATGAAAATTGTTCATACATTCTAGTGGATCAACATTATCAAATTGATATACTTTTACAGCAATGAAATCAAGTTGCTCTTTAACGATAAAAGTAAAGCTGAAAGCTGAAAAAAATTGAAGGTCGCATCAAAACTGTTTGCTACATCGATTGATAAATGCGTACTCACCAAAAAACGTGCAGCCATCTTGTTGATAGAAGTTGGAGAGAACTAGACACGGTTGCTGTTGGACGTTGTGTGATAAAGAAATTTAAACAAAACTTCCTTATATATCGCAACGTGATCGCGTTTCGCGACACTGCCTCTTGGAGGCTTCGTTATAATTCACTGACTGCATTTTCCAATCGAAATAAAACTTTATCACAACCGTATAAAATTCAGAACGTATTTTACAATGTTTGCCGTTTGGTTCTAATTATGCTAGACAATTTTGAAATCTATTGTGTTCAAGTAAAGCTCATAGTAAACTAACGAGAGGATAGTGGAATATATCATAGTGAAATAAGGCCTAGAGTCATGTTGGTAAAGTGGAAATTCGGTCGTGAAAGTATTTACATTAAGTTTGGGGATGAAAAATTTATCCAAAATGTTTGTTATTGATAAGCGGTGAATGAACCAAGAATTCTGTTAAGTTACTGTTCTATTCGATCGAAGATTTGCACAAAGATTGTGCATATGTAGTAGTAACTGGCTAGTATATTTTATTTAAATTTAATTGGTACGGTCGATCACTGTACTAAACTTTGAAAGACTTAAGGCTTTATTTTTTATTTAAGCGTAGAAATAAGTAAAAAGTGTGCAAATGGGAAATATTCCTCCACATAATAGACGAAAGGCTGTGAGCTCAAAGCATGGAAAAAGAAAGAGTTAACAACGACCTTTGTAAAATTTAATTTATGTTAATTGTATGGAACCTTTTTTAACTTCCAATATATGGAGACATTCTATTTTTACCCGATTGCCCCACTAGTACTAACGAACTTTTAGTTATCTTGATACTTTGTTTATCGAAGTTATTAGAATTTAAAAATAAAACAACTTGTATAATTTATCATATATTATAAACTTAATATAATAGTAACTTTTACCTTTTTTAAAAGCACTTTTTGTTATATTATGGTTTTTTTAAAAGTACTGTTACGATTGTTAATGATTTAATAAATAAATAAACATTAGCTTGAGTATAAATTACGTGTAAGACATGTAAATATTGCGTGTGGAATAGTTACGCCAGTACCAGTCGGCAACGTTAAGCAAATTGCCGACACGTCATGTTATATCAATCACAGACGTGTTACATTTTATGTTTGACTTACAGTAGGTATATTCATTCTAAGGGAAGATTGTCCGTTTTGTGATTACCGTGTATTTCGGATAACTAATATTTGTGATAAGGATGGTTACTTTATCTCATCTTGGGCTCCTATGTGAGTGGGCTGACGGATGTAATGTACAGAATTCTATGTGGTGGCAATAAAAAGCGCCCTGCGTCGCGGCCTGCATCTGTACGGCAGGCGGTTGGCAGCGCGCGGAAGACTCTCACTTTTGCCGCCATTAGCGCGCGAATGAGACCGATGCGTCTATTATTACATAGTGCTGCAACTCTAATAGTGATAAGCAACTTTGTTTAAGATAATTTATATTATGCAACTAAAATATAGAAGCGCCAATAGCCTAATGGATGCGGTACACGAGATATGCGCAACATGGTCGTTGGTTCGATCTCTCATTCGACTATTATCGTGAACCATATCCTAGCACAAGCTTTTCCAAGCGTAGTTGGTATGGTGAAAAGTAATATTAATTAATTATTTCATAATTTCGCTAATTATTCTATGCAGTTGTCATTAAACTGCAAATTTCAAACTTTACAATTTAGGCATTAAAATTAAAAAAAATAACATAACGTCTATCTTAAATGAACGATTTCCATGCGATGCTTTAAAGATAACCCTCTTCGGTAATGCTTCACGAAAGTCTTACAACAGATTCATAAATAAATTAACTGAAATACGGAAATCGTGCATAAAATTGATTTTTTGTAACATTACAAATATCACCAGATATTGGTAGTAAAAATCTTAGGTCACCGACCGATTGTGGACTTCGTTAATTGATAATCGGATTATACACTACCAGCATATTGTGAACTTAACGACTTTTTGACAATATATCATAAAAGCAAAAAACCTAACGCACTATAGTACCAATTAACAAAATATCAATATGTCATAGAAATTTCATTTAGAAATTAAGGCACATAACAATGATGATACTTCAACGATTTTCCTCCTTAAATATGAACAAGAGATTTTTTATTAAAATTAAAGTGAAGTATAGTATAATGACAGGACAATTATCTTTGATAGATGAAGGCTCAGAAATTATTAAAAGTTAAGTTAAAAGATTGTTGTTAAAAAAAAAAACAAAAAATTACTCTTTAATTTTATTTTCTAATATTTGAATCCTCGTTTAAACGACACCGGAAAGTTTGGTACATTGTTCAATATCTCATTCACGTTTTTACATTCAACGATAGTACGCAACACACCTTTTCGACCGAGCCATTGAAGCTTAACTAGTTTGAACTGGATAACTATCTGTTATTTGAAGGTCAACAGGAGAAACGCATTGATTGAATACTAGTCTAAAAAGTAAAACTACGTTTTCGACATCCCTTTTGTACACTCATTATATCTGTTACGCTTACCTGCTTTAGTTTAAATCTATTTTTTTTAATTTTACTTAAATTTTGGCCTAAAATTCTAAAAATATAGTAAACCTTAAGTAAACAAATTTTCGAACCTTCATTTAATAATAGAATGCAGGCTGTAGTCTGAAATGAAAATTACCGTATGTCAAGGCCATCGTCAAAATTATTTGTTATCATATAAAATTGCATCTTTATACATATAGGTTCGCCACTCCTGCCGTATGCGCTAATTTAGACAGCTAATTTTTTTTAGTTGGGGTCACGTGGAATAGAAGTTTTTAGTACTAATTCATAGTATGTTACACTTACATCTAAAATACATTTAGAAATCAAATCCAATTGAAATGAAAGGTAAAAAACGAAATAAATGAAATGCGCAGACATCGGAACGTGTATTAATATATAATTGGTCCACCTCAGACTAACGATCAAGGAAGCGTGCGTACCGGACATTGGATGGAAAATGAAAAAAAAAAAACAAAAAAGAAATGAAGTGCATTCTCTCTTTAGAAGTCGTTTAGATTACATAAGAACACAGAAATACTTTCACGTGTAGCCTGTGATGTTGCTGTAATACCTTCAAGGTATGTATGCATAAAGTATAAGTTGTTTTCATAAAGTGTACAAGTATATGAATGGATATATTTTTTCGTCTACGCTACTCATGTAAGACTTATAAAAGACTTTTTCATAATGTAGCTATCTGCTATATAAAAATTTACCATTTTATAGCATTACAGTTATCTTTCGACTAAATGTTTACATAGCAAAGATGAACAAAAAGCCAAAAGAGAATATGTATTTTTTTCATTTAAATTACAAAAATTTTGAATTTTTCTGCGACAACTTATCAAATTTTAGTTTTAAATCGTAACTAATTATATAACAATTTTTTTTAATCTATA
>JAABKM020000025.1:7455867-7481389 GCA_016277805.2 Papilio aristodemus | reverse complement strand
CCTTTCTTAATAAGCGGTAACAATTCCCGCTATAGTTTATAAGTGAAATGACGATTTTGATATAGACTAAAGAGAAAAGTCGTTGAACCCGTACTCAAGATAATTCAGCAGGTCTTTTTATTTATGAAATTTTCTACGGACAAAACGGTTCGTGTTGAAATCTATCGAAAATAAGTAGAATTTTGTAAGTTTTTTATGTTTTTTTTGCTAAATATGTACATTAAATGTGTTATTCGAAATAGCTTTAATCAAAAAAAAAATTATGAATTTTTCTGCGACAACTTATCAAATTTTAGTTTTAAATCGTAACTAATTATATAACAATTTTTTTTAATCTATAATCAAGATCAGATAGTATTACGAAAGATTATTTCCTAAAAGATAAATCAATTATTCCACTTTGTGATTTTTACGGTATGAATCAAGTCCCTCGCCGCGCTTGCCTTTCTTAATAAGCGGTAACAATTCCCGCTATAGTTTATAAGTGAAATGACGATTTTGATATAGACTAAAGAGAAAGTTAGGATCACGGAGCATTCAAGGTAAGCGGGATTGTCCCAACCCGTATCATGTATGTATATCGAGAGAGGACTAATATACTTGGAAAGCATGACATCAATTACGCGTGACTGAACAACATTATGTATGTATAAATATAAACTGCCTATGTACACATTGAAATGAATGGTCTATAGTTTTAAGAGTAAAACATATTAAAATCTATTTGAATTTTAACTTTGATGGATATTTTGTAAGTGGTTACGTTTTCGCGTTTAGGAATAACAAAATAACTTTAATATTTTTTTAATATAAATATATATAGTAAATTAGAACAGTTTAGTAAAACAATATAGTATGAAATAAAAAAAGAGAAATATTATATATTCTATTACTGTTACGGAAATAGATAAATAATTTAAAAGACATACAAATGAAAAAAAAAATTAAATCAATTATATTTTACGTTGATGCATACAATAATTTTCCGTAAAAAGAAATTTTACTATATAAAGTCTAAACGGTACGTTTAATACAAATCAGAAGTAAATAAAAAAAGATTTGAAACGGACCCGTTGGTTGAAATTAACGTGATGGGTGGTATAAGATGGTATAACAGTGTCAGTCGTCTTCGGTCCGACCTCCCGCACGCCTACAAATGGCAGTTTATTTAGAAATATTACGTTCCATCTCCTCCGACTATTCTAATTAATTAAACCTCGGATGTTCTCTTTTCCTTTGACGGTAGCCACTCGTGGGATACTTGTTAATAAAATTCTTAATAACATGCGGAGATTAATGCTTCAAAATTATAATAACTTTTCGTTGTGTATGTCTAATTTATATTTTAATGATTTCATTGAATATTTTTATCAACCATAATCGTATAGTTATGCCTTCAACTTATATTTTCAATGTACAATAAGATTAAGGGATTAAACTTCAATATTATTGAGCCCAGTGCCACAGGTACTAGTAGATGGGTTATTTTAATTATATAAAATAAAAAAAATACACACACACACACACACACACACCTCACGCTAGTGATCCCCGAAATGGTAAGGCTGAGGTGAGGTTTTCTGTTTCATGATAAAATATGATCGGTGAAAAAACCCAACATAACTTACAAAACTGCCTTTACAGTTGTTTTATGGCATGGCTGCAATGCGGAGGTCTTGAGTTCGAATCCCGCGTCGGGTAAAGTGATAATGTAAAATCTAATTACAAATTATTTGTCTTAACGAAGTTACCTGAATTTGATCGAATATCAATAATTTATTTAATTTTTACTCTCAATCAAATTAAGAATCATTTCCCGAGACTGATTCAATGAAACAACTTAAAATATCAGAGAGTGTTAAAACATGGAAATATTTTTATACCTTCTGTTACAAATATTTAATTTTATAAATATTTCCAATGATCTATTAACTTATTATTGCAATTTAATTGTTCCCATCTGTTTGTAAAAATCTCGGTAAACATTAATAATTGCAGCTCCATCTATAAGTAAAGTTGCAACAACTCGATGATGTTTTTTGCATAAAGCGCGATTGCCTAAGGCGTTTATCTTGTATCTGCGCATTTATTATACTAGATGGCGTCGTAAAAATTAATCTGTACATTTTTACTAACTGATAATTATTTCATATCAATATTGCTTCGTAATAATTCATACAACATCTAATAGTATTTCCAATCAGTTAAATATGAATTGAATAAGAAATGTTCGAAAATACAATCCTTACAAACACGCCTATCCAGGTCTGATATATTAAAGAGTTGTTATATCGCCTTACCACTTAGTTGATAGAAAAAAATTATCAACAATTATTTAAATTTCCCTCCTTCATTCCGTTGTACACGGTAACACGTGTTAAATAACATAACGACACCCTAATCACGGACTCGTAACTAGATTCAAAATGATCAGAAGTACCGTAATAAGGACGTCGCGAGATCGAGGGAGTGGCTTCAGGCGACTATCCTCAGGACAGGGCAGACGTCCGGCAACGATTTACCGTAACACAAAAAAAATGTTCAGATAAGCCGACTTTCTAATAAACCCCACTAGACCATCGAACCTTCTTCCTTGTATATAATAAATCTTAAAAAGTCCTCTTCTTAAATGCAGTGGTACTCAAACTGTTTCAATGACTTTTATATATTAAATTCTGTAGTTTTCGTACTAAGACATTACAATTAGAATTTTTTAGTGAAAAAAAAAAACAATGGACATGACTGACTATAGACTCTCCAGAGGAAAATGCGAATCGTATGACACCATCACCATACTTATTAAAATTTATCAAGCCATTCGGAGTACTAAACCACAATGAAACGGACATGTCTACTTATGGTAAAGAAAAAAGTACTGTTTACTTATTTATATAACTTAAAAGGTTAATTACTTCGTTAAAAATAATTTAGATATTTGATTGCTTTTTCAACATTTTTCGTTGTTCTTCTTACAAGAATTTTACCAGATATAGGTAATATTGTTTTGAAAAATATTTAGAGATATCCTAGTTAGCGACTATTTATTGTCGTTTGATTGGTCGTTGAACCCGTACTCAAGATAATTCAGCAGGTCTTTTTATTTATGAAATTTTCTACGGACAAAACGGTTCGTGTTGAAATCTATCGAAAATAAGTAGAATTTTGTAAGTTTTTTATGTTTTTTTTTTGCTAAATATGTACATTAAATGTGTTATTCGAAATAGCTTTAATCAAAATAAAAATTAGATTGAAACTGCTTAAAATTATACTGAATAACAAATTGAAATTAAAATATTCATAAAAGTTTAAGATCTGCTGGCTGACATTTTAATGTGGCCTAATAATCAGGATGGAAATAAAAAAAACCGTGAAGTGTACCGGTGGGCTTTAGCATGGCTTTAGATTGATGCCCCTCTCGTTGGTGCCGTTGGTCAGCTCACTCTTATCGAGCCTCTTATTTTTTTCCATTTTTATCTTTACTTTGAATATTGCTCCTCGTAATAAGGGCCTCCGACCGTTATGGTTGGGCTATAAAATTAGTGAGTTTTATTGTACGAGCAGTCTCTTTTTAACATGTATAAACATTTACATCCCGTAGCATTAAATGTTTAAGCTGCATCGCGGAGGTCTTGGGTTTGAATTCCGGGTCGGGCAGTGATATTGGGTTTTTACAATTGAATGTCAGCCCGAAGTTAAGAATTTATGCCCGAAATGGCGATAGGCTCGCCCCTATCACGTAATAGGTCGGTAACATACGGCGAAAAGTGGTTGATCTCTACCTCCTTATTCAGAATTAGTTATTGATTCTGCCTTTAATTATTTCTTTTTAATTTTCTTATTCATAGTTATTTCTTAATGTTAACTTATTGTTCGCTAGTTTAATGGCTCCATTTTATGATGCGGCGACTGCACGTCCAGTGAATGAACTCCCATATCCCCGCACTTCGATGATGGGCCCGTTTTTTGAACATTTATTTGTTTGTTATACCCACACTACCTTTCACCCGCGGCTCCGTTTGTAACCAATATTGTTCATAACATAATTGATTCTGGTATCGTGTGAATTGCTTTGTGAGCGGACCAATAATGTATACAAACTATTACCGCTGTGATGACACTATTCTAGATATAATAACGGATTTTATTTTAATAAAATTCTATCTGTCTTATATTTTGTTCTTTTAACTAAGATATTTCGCTAGTTGATTTTTTTTGAAAAATACGTAATTAGAGTAAAAGATAAAAATAAAATTACTTAATCATTCAATAAAGTACTTTTTTAAGTTAACTGAAATCACTATGTGGACAAGCAATCGAATAGAATTTGTAACACACTACAAAACTATTAAATATAGAATACTGTAACCATTTGAATGTAATACATGTTAATTTTATATGATAATAACTCGTAAATTATACAAAAATAATATTATTAGCTATTATGATAATTTAGTGTGATTGTAGTGGAATTAAATTTGAGTCAAATTAAGTTTGAATAATAGCGAGCATAGTTGATGTATTCACAAGTAATTACACGTGAGTTCATTATTTATATCGCGTACATACTTACCTACTTCTAATTTATACCTAAGAAATATGCATTTTTCTAATATAAAGCTTGGTTTACACAATATACGAATATAGAGTTAAAGCTATTAAAGTAACACAGTGTTACATTATAGCTCACTTTTTGGATTCAATCATTCGATTTACGCAATCAGGAATTCTATTGTAAATATACGATACTGTTCTTTCGGTACATTACCTTGTAATTAACGCTGTTAACAGTGAACTGTTACTGTTTTTATGTTATCCGAATGAAATAAAAAAAAAGATTTGAATCTCCACTTTCGAGCAATTAGCCCAGGAGATCTTACAGTTTGAAACATGAGGGGGTTGTTTATCAAAATTGTTTCAAATTTACCATACTTTTGCATTATAGGAAATATCCTTCAAGTATAATGAAATAAAAATAAAAGAATATCAAATGAAATAACTAGTAAACACGTTTCCATCATTTCTCCTTAGGTGAACATTGTTTAAGTCATTGTTCTACAGAGTAACACAAATACATGTACATACATATACAAACAATGCGAGCATTTTTTTAAATTATAGGTGTAAACGAACCGTGACTCGGCTCATATTGAGGTACATTGCTACTTTCTTTGAGGACGAACAATTTTAAAGAGTTCTACAATATCTAACTTAGATTGTAAAATGGAGGTTTCCGGCAATGATTGCCACAAGGATGTTGCGCTTGCCACCTTCATCCGGTGTAACTTTGAATAGATTATCAGTTCATCATGTTGGAGGCCTACCTACCTCGTGTCGACCTGTACGTGGCACCCGGACAATATGCATTTTAGATTTGCATTTAAATACTTTGTGATCGTCTATAATGTATGTAACATGTATGCAGTGTATACATAACTTTATTATAGGTGTCAAGACATTGCGTGATCACGAATAACATTTCCTACACTTACGCTAGCGGTGGTGAAACTCATGAAAATGCGCCGATGTTCAGGGAAATGATATAGGGAAAGTGATTTATTAAATCAACTAAAAATAATTCCATGCCAAGAAAAGGTGTGTATTATAATTGATTACTTAAAAAAAGTACTGAGCCTTCACATGATTACGATTTTTTTTAATTACAAAAACGATTACCTCTGTATGTTTATTACTGACTATTGCTTTCGATTCAAACTTATCAATTAAAAATAATTTATCTAAATTTATTATTTGTAAAATTGTCAAACATGAAAGCTTTTATATTAAAATTAAAATCCTATAACCACATCTTTGTAATTAGATGAAATGTATAAAGTACCTTATTTTAATAAACAAACATACAAGTGATGTGTTCATCTATAAGAGGAATGCAGAATGTTTAAATATTTAGTTAGCTTAAATAAATTATTATTTGTGCTTATCACCGACGTTTGATAATAAAACATTCATAAAAATTATTAAAAATATTTGTTAAAAAAATTATTAAAAATATTCTGAAACTCGAATATTAAAATACTACCTATTTTAATATTCGGGTTTCAGAATATTAATTAAATTTTTTTGATGTAAAAATATCTCATTTAGATAAAAAAATATTAGGATTTTTATACGAAAGAATGTATATTAAAATATAGATTTTAATACACATTTCCTACACTCGGAAAAAAAGAACACTCAAGCGGTTCCAAAAAAAATGATTCTAATCAAAGCCATTTTAACTTCATTACACAAACGAAATGGAATTTAACCACTTCATAACAGTTTCAACATTGAAATTGAAATACGATATAAACGTTTCTAACGTTTGAACCCTTGCTGTATGTTTTGAGATGTAACGTTGTGCGTCCTGTCCTGTCTGATCAAAGCATAAAAACTACGTCGACGCTCCGTCTTCAATGTGCGGTGATAATGTGTCCATGTATTTAATGTTCATTTTATTAGAAAATTATTTTACCGCTCTCGTATTTGTTGATGGGCGAGTGGAAGGTAAATCTTGATATCGTTATCGGTTCTGATTTGAATAAAAAACAAGATATTGCTGTCTATATGAGGCCGTCATAATTAATTAAAAACTGTAAAAGGTCTGTTTTAGACAAGTGGTTCAACAAATGTTGCGTTTCGAAGTTTATTACCGCAATGTACAGTTGTAGTTACGTATATTACCACTATATTTTTATATAGAAAAATTGTTTCTATCCAAAGAATGAGTAATATGTATGTATATATTATTTATCCGATATTTTGATGCCAGCATTGTCACCGGGAATTTCATCGAAGCGTGGCACCTCTCCCGGCTGGGTTCAGATAACGATTTAATAGTTGCATGGGTAATAAAAAGGTTCAGAAATTGGTCACAATTACATTGGTTACAGCCTCGTAACATTTTAATAGCACGCTCACATTCTGTGTGGGAAACAAAACGAGAGTCGGGACTTACGTGGGACGAGTCGCGAGTAATATTAAACCTTCACGCACAGATAACAATCTTATCCTTAAATAACCACAAGAGTTTAGTCCACTTCGGATACATTACATTTTGAAAGATCGTAAATTTAACACTGAATAGTGTATGTTAGACGTCTCATGTAAATTCTACATTCTTTTAATTCTTTCATCGAGCTTATTTTGATTCACGGATGACAGATTCAGCCTATAGTCAGATTGGACACTAAACAAAACCAAAAACAACTAATTGTCATTTTTCTTAAAAGCCACAATGCTGATTTGTAAATACAAATCATATCTTTGTTCGCATTCCCTATATACGAAAAATATTTTGACTTCGACAGCCAGCATAATTTTTAAAAATAAGGCCGTACTATATCTATAACGCTATATCTAGCTTATTAAAATAAAGCAATATTAAAATTCGACGAAACATACGTATAGAGTCAGCCATTCACAAAGTTAATTTAAAAACATAACACCATAGATATTATGAACAACAGCGAGTGAGACCGGAAATTAAAAAGAGTTTTTATAGCTGCAACAGATAATAGTCGGACGATGCACCGGATTTCTAGAAAGCGGCAAAGCATGCCTTACGCAACTCCTGCGAGCGTATTAGTTTATAGTGCGCTTTCATAGTTTATTTACACTTTCATTCTCAATTGCAACCATTACGCGAACACGTTAGTTTTCACGCTTTTGTTCTTATAACGTGTATAAATTGAATATACTAAAAGACTTCCAGTGACAGCTTTGTGGGTAAACAAAGGCTATTCAGAATATTTTCACATAAAATATAATTTAATAAAAACTTTGGCCTTATATTACTAATAAACATATTGTTAAAAACTCGATATGAAGTTAAGTGTTACCCTAATCGATCTACATAGATGATTTTTTTATGAATAAAATATATCTAATATCCATATTTTATGTTTGGTTTAGTTTTGTCATTACGAGAACTATCTTTTTCATTAAGTCTTGGGTTTTGAAACAAAGAGAACAACTAGAATGTCAATGATATTTCTTTTATTTTTTTATTTTAGCCTTTTCAGATTGATGATCAACATAAGATATTTCCAAGTTTGTAAATAGACAAAACAATCAACGGTAGCCGATGTTCAAAGCGCGATTTACGCAATTCCTTTTCCTCTTAGCAACCGTTGCCATGACAACCATATTTGAATTTTAGCTTACATCGCGCTATTTCTTATTTATTAAAGATTTATTAAATACGCATATAAAGATTTAATCTAAATAAAATAAAAAAATTGCTTCACACCAGTGTTGCTCAAAAACGTAGAGGTGCAATTAGTGAATCCACTTTTCACCGTATGTTTTGTTATCCCATGGTGTGATACAGAATCGTCATATCCAACACAAGTTCCGGTCTGGTGTCAAATTATAAAACTCAATAATTACCTTTCCCCACTCAGTGCAACCATATCGTACCTCAATTGTGCCGCCGAGGCGGTTGACATTGATTAAAATAACATTACTTGAATAAAAACTTCATTGTTTACGTTCGTATAAAATAAATTTAGTAGTAAAACGGATATCATTTCACTTGTATCTCTTTATCGCATCAAGGCGTTTTCCTCTGTGTCGTAATGCAGAGCATGCACGCAAGTGCAAGGCTCGCAGCTCACGGTCATGCACAACCGATGAGGTTAATTGACTGGGCGACGTAATCACTTTCTGTATCCGTTTCATATTGAGACTTTTTTTTATAAGTTATGACTAATTTAGGCTGTTAAGCAAACAAACAAATAGTAGGTTATATACTTTATAAACACATACCACATACCTGTGTACCCCGAAGGGGTAGGCGAAGGTGCAACTTTCTGTTGTACGCCTTTCCGATCCATGATGTGGTAGGTGGCGATCGCCGCTATATCGGGCACAAATTCCAAACTTCGGGCTGATAATGAGTAGAAAAAAAAACCCAAATATCACTTTTGACCGAACCGTAATTCAAACTCGATACTCCAGCGTTGCAGCCGTACCGTAATGCAACTGCACCACCAGTTACATTACAGACAGTTAGCAGTTATATTAGTTATAAAATATATTCGTCAAAAAACGATTATTTAATAATTGTTGGATAATTTAATAAGAAGTAACAAAGAAACAATTGACGTTACATTTATAATATTGATGTAACGATATCATTAAAGTTCACTAGAAAAATATAAATACATATTCAACATTTTCTGTCCGCGTTCAAGTCGCGCGATCAGTCTTCTATCGGTTGCCATGGCAACCAAAGAACTTGCGCGTTACTAAGGTAAATGTAATCGTTATAACTTTTGAATTAATTAACAAAATTACTTCGTGTAAATACAAAAACATTATTTATTTAATATCGAAGGGCACACAGTATTTTATTTTGATACGGATTAATTAAGTACTATAAAATCTGCATTACAAACGTACTATCCGATAAGACGCGTTTGTGTCTCTGTGGTCGGTTATTTCTGGGTCTAATTACAATTAATATTATAATTAATTGTTTTTAACACTTCTATTAGGAGCTTAGATCACAGGCAATTTAATAACAATTATAAAAAATAATGTACAATTTGTTTTGTATATAACAAAGAGACGGCCTCAAACCGTTCACACTTTAGACTTTATTTAGCTTTATGTTTTTTTTATGTTATTTCAGTGCTTTTACAAGGTATTAGAGCTTTTTTCCTCTTTTTGACTTCTTAGTATTGACTTTCTTAGATTTAAAAACACCAACGTTATAGTAATGACTTACCTGTTCGCTTCTATGCGGCTTTTTCTTCGAACAATTGTTATTCGACGATTGCAAAGAAGGGATCGTTGTAGTAGTTGTTATGTTGGTCATCGGTAGGAGAATTAGAGTGAGGCTGTTTGTCTCCGGCTACATAAGACCATTCTACTATGACCCCTTCGGCCAGTACAGATTGAGCGATTTTAAAGAGTGACGTGTTATCAAATTTGTATTCTTCTCCGTATTGCTTTTCGTGTTGGAGTCGGGCAGAGTCATATTCTATTTGTTCAACTCGATAACAGCCGAGAGTTTGGAAGTGCTAAATATGGAGAAAAGCTATGCCCTTATGGAACGGCAAAAACATAAATATGCCTGCCTTACCACTGGGTCTTTGAAGAAGTAATAAACATAATTTTAAACTTACTTTCGCACATGCGTAGACCTTGTCCGATGTATACATTGTCTTGACGTATACAAGCAAACTGCGCTTGCATTTTTACATTGCACACAAAGACTTATCGCTGTATTCTTTCAGGCGTAAAAATGAATGTTATAAATGAGCAAGCGCATCACGGACGATTACTATACGAACCTCAAGTCCGGCGAAGTTTTGACTGGTGTAGATATAAAAAAAAACAAATAGTGTCTAACTTTGTCTACGTCACAGCAACGGCTAACCGCCATGGAATGGTTGAAATTGGTCGGTATCTTTTGCGACATTTTATTTTTGTAGTACCATTGTGACAGTGAATTAGTGATCTTTCCTGTGTATATAGTGTTTATATAAGTGGTGAAGGTAATTTATAGGAACGATAAAATCCTCTCTATAAAATAATTGACCAAAATAGTCGTGATGTAAATCATCAAAGTGTTACTGTTTGATTTCCTTATGGTGGTAGAACATAATGTTTATCATTTATAGTAATACAATCAAGTTTTATGGCTAGTATGTAAATTTTAGTACTAAATTTGAACATCGTTAAACATTTAGTAATGAAAGAATTTACATATTAAAAAAAATATTAAAAAAAAATATATTGAATTTATTTAATGAAATTTCAATTTAATCAAGTCTAGTGTAATTAATATAAGTATCATGATAAACCCAATAAGTTAAAATATCTCCTTTATATTTTATCATCTGCCTACACCAAATGAATTTCTACAGGACTTCTTGAATAAAAAAGCTTACCTTATACTTGTGTACTCCTAAGAGGTAGTTAGAGGTGTAAACGGTGAAATGTGGGCGATTTCACCGTATGTTTTTCCTTCCAAGAAGTAATAGAAGGCGAGTCTATTGCCATCGAATACGAACTCCGGACTGATATCGAGTCGAAAACCTCAACTTTCATTTCCAACCCAGAATTCTAACTCTATTTTTTAATTAGCATTTTTAGCATATGTTTTATACAATCTCTAGTTGCCCGTGGTTTCCAACACATTTTTTCTTATAACACAAGACATGTTTAAATAATAAAAACGTTTTGTTACAGTTGACTCTTCTTGTAGCTGTGGCTTCCGTTCAAATTCAGGCAGATGGGTCTAAGTAAGTACTAATGTAAAAACAAATACTTTTACTTAAATTCTTCATATAAAAATAAAAAAACATACTAAATCACGCTGGCGCATCTGAATCAAACGAAATTTTAAAAGGTTACCTTCACAAAGTAAACGCGAAATACTGTTAAAGCAAAGCGATTTAAACCTCCAACAGTTATTATCCTTGCGAATGAATTTCCGAGCACTTACTTGAATAAACTTATTTCTATACGCTAAATTAAAACATCTATCTAGGCGCGTATATACGCACCCATTAAAAAACGTAGGTTAGTTGTTTATATATAATATAACACTCTGTATTGGAAAAAGAAAGCAAGGTGTTTGTTTTTCTATAAATATTTTGATACAAGTTATATATCAAACGATAATCAAGGTTGAGCGGTTCCCAGAGAAAGCGACTATCGCGTCACGCGTTCTGTCAATCACTTTATACGGAACCGCGTAAAAACTTAACGTGCTTGCGTGCGATCAACCATCTATTGCAAAACTTGCCTCCTCATTTCGTCGAAATAAATTTTAATACAGTAATCCTGTCTCGCAAACCTCAACCACGCAGATAGCCACAAACTTGCTTGTTCTTTATATATGAGACAGTAAAGTCCTTTTGTTACAGGAAAAAAATTCGCATACATCTACCGCAAACGGTGAAGCACATACACCATCACAAGAAGATATACATAACAAATCACCCTGCACCCTCACAGTACGCGCCGGCTTTTATGCCGAATGCAGAAGGCGCGGTAGCTGTGCCGACCAATATTGCTTTGCCGGCTGTGGCCAACATCGTACCGTTTAATTCGGTAGACTTACTAGAAGATTCTGTAGGAGCACCGGGTCTCACTGCCTCCGCTTCCAAGCTATTACCGCTTTACCATGCCCGTGGTTACTACGGACCCACCCACTCAGACATAGACGAACAAGAACTTGACTTAGCGCCTCTCCAGGAACCTGCCGATAGCTATGTAGTGCCGACATCTATAATCGCCTCTTCACCAGATTCGAATCATCATTCACCTAAACGAATCAAGGTCGTAAAGGTTAGTGAACCGTCACGGAAAAAGATCATCAGAAAAGTTAAACCCAAGAGAGTTCCGTCTCGTAAACCAGTTGCTACGGTTCAGCAAGAAAACGAACTTCCTGTATCAACTTTTCATGAACAGTTTTATTCAGATGTGCAAGATTCAGGTACGATCAGAAAATTTAAAAAACCACCGCGTTTTGAGAAAATCGTAGATGGCAATACTGAGCATATTCATACTTACAGTGAAGAACACATACACAAAGTAGTGTTCGATGAAGAGCCAAAATTTACGGGTGTTGTTGGGGTGGAACCAATTGCTGCGATGCCCGCTTACACTCATTCATTGATTCCTCTTAAACACGGCCAAATTATTGCGATGCCTTCGGATCCTTATAGAACTGTTGCGATACCAGGTTCCATGGGAACGCCCGCTCAATATGAATATGCCGCATACAACCCTCGCGAAGTAACACACGACCATTTTTTTCACGACCATGGTGAAATACCTGAGGAAGTAGACGTAACGAGAGATATTTTTAGTTTACCTCCAAAAGTGACCTACAACAGCCAAGGTATTCGAATTGATTCCGGTTTGCCAAAAAGAGTTAAAAACAAATACAATCAGAGACCAACTAAAACTCCTTCTGGAGATTATACTTATTTTGAAAATATGTATTCAGCTAGTCGTGTTAAGCCAGCGAAAGCGGCAGCCCCTGCACCGTTATATGTAACCTCACAAAATGAACATATGAATCAATTCAAACCCGTATCAACATATAGATACAAAGACGGAATAAGTAGTAAAGCCCGTAATAAAATTCCTACTTACTATGGTAGACTAACACCTGATTATCGTATAAAGAAACCCTCTAATGTTCCATTTTCGGTGTCATCGAAAATAGTTCATGATTATAAACAACCGCAACAAACATATTCTGGAACTGCACCAGGTTCAAATGGTTTATCAGCTTATGAAGATCAATTTGCTAATTTTAAAGATAGTTACGTGAATAACTTCGAATACGATAATTATGCATCTTCGTCAAATTTACACCAAGCCGAAGAAAAGAACCACCCTAATACGTACGGTCATCGTGATAGAAGAAGCAGAAAGAAATCGATATCAACTCAAAATATCAGATTCGGAAATCGAAATGTGAAGTATTCAGAAAATCTAGTAAATGATAATATTTTAACTGGCGATAATGATGGTGCACCATCGGCGCTTGAAGGTGAAAGCTATGATGAATCAGTCATCTATGAAAGCGCTTCTCCAGCATCACTTACCGGAAAGGAATCGTCTCCGTATCAATATTATACTGTAATGGCTGTAAAAGCGTTAACCGATGACCAATTATCAGTGCCGGAAGCGTCGAACAATAATTATCAGTACGCGGAAGCGCCAACGACTTCTATTACACCGAACCCACCAGTTGCAACGACGACCACTCCTATACCAGAGTTCCTAACCAATGAAAATAATTTTGAATTAACAACACGGCCAACGGAACCTATTGAAGAATACAGATATAGTAAAAATAATTCTGACATCAATGCTATCATGGTTACCAACGCACCGTCACTGGGAAGACATCGAGGCTTTAGAGAAATGCACACCAGTGATAATTCAAACAAATCTCGGATACGATCAAATGAAAAATACTCGATTAATGTAACCTCAAGAACATCAACGGAAAGAAGTAAAGTTAAATATGGTGATAAAATTTAACTGAGTGTAGACTGTTTGTCGTAGTTTTAAGAATGTAGTGTAAATATTCGTGATCTTAGTTCTATATTTGTCACTATGAAGAATCAGTGAGAAAGTATTTTTATTATCTTAATGTTTTCTCAAATATTTATTTAATGCCGAGTTGCAGTAAAATAATCAACGCGATTGAAGGAGTACAGAGAAATAAATGCATTTTACACGAATTATCCTAATAAATTGTCAAAATAGATGAAATAAATCTTTTATGTATACCATTTACGTGACAAACTTTAATTGAATAAATAGCGCCTGCCAAATTATAATGGCAATAACGCATAAAAATGCAATAAATATATAACGGAGGTAGGAAATGTGGATCAACATGTGAAAGTGAATGTTCGTAAACAAGTAAGAAGTCGGTGAAGAATTTTAGACTCATAGATGTATCAATTAATTAAGTTAATTTGAAATAAAAATGAATACGAAAAGTTAAATTATGTGAAATTAATGCTAAACTTTATATAAATTATTTTAATCCACATTCCTATAAATAATATAGTGATTATTTGATTTATATCGTCGATTAAAGTTATTTTTAATGCAGCTTAGAAGAATTAATTTATTTTAACTATGAATAATTAAATACTCAAGGCTTTTTCCATGTATTATATCGGCACGAATTCAATAGATGTCCTAAGTCTGTTAAATTAAATTGGAGATTTATTTTAGATTTAATTTGATTAAAGGAAACAATTTTCCCTGTCCTACATGGTGTTACGAGATACGGAAATGGAGAATGGAGCTTTCGCGAGGAAGCTCTCAAGAGAAGGGTTAGGTGTGTCGGGTTTACGTAACGTTAACTAAGAGCCCTCTCGTGACTACAACTTGACCGTAAGTTTCTCATGTCGTATTATGTAACTTGAAAAGAACTGCACACTTTTAATATTGTGACACACTAAACACAGTTCGTCTTACACTATTCAAGTGTGAAAGTAATATTAGTATATAATACTATTATTATCACGTTCCATGATAAAAAAAACTTTGTTCATCATTGGACATTCAAATGGTGGTGGCAATTTCTAGTTTTTTTATTGTTTTATTTCATTCGTGGCCTTAAAAAAATAAATGATAATTTCTTGAATGTTCGAAAACAAAATATTCGATGTATCTTTTAATTTCTTATACACGTAATCGCATTTGCATAAGCTCAGGAAAAAGTGAAAGAATTTAAGCAAGAAGTTACAAATATATTAAGATACTAGTCTATTGGTACTAACAAGGGTGCTTCATACTTGTTTTTTTTTTTATACTATAAGGTGGCAAACAAACAAATGGTACACCTAACGGTGACCGATGTCCATAGGCACCTGCAACATTTAAGAGTTGCAGATGCGTTGCCTACCTTTAAAGGACAGAGGACGGGATCAACAGGAAAAGGATAATTGTTTGTATGTATCTAAATAAATCGCTTTACCGACAGCGCCGACAAAATCGATAGAGTGAATTTACATTCGTTTCGAATCGATTAGTGTATGAGTGAATGACGGGACGGGACTGTCGTTCACTCCGTCGCCGCGGACGTAGAGCGGAGCTCCAGACCGACTGCAGACAGAAAAGATGTACACGTCGTTTAGGACGTGCACAACTTCTTCTGTCTGCAAAAAATACATATACTAACAATTTTTATTAATTATTTTACTTCGACCGTATTTTAACATAAGACATAGATTATTTATACACAATGTCGAAATTACGGTTTGATTTTAGAAAGTACATATTGCTCTCAAAATAAATATTATTTTTTGGATCTAATCAAAATGGCTATGTTAGTAGAATTAATACTTCTTAACTTCTATTTAAAAGGTTAATATAATACTAATTATTTTTACGAAACACAATTTGAGAAAAATACATCTGTAAACCAATCTTGGTTTTGGAACTGAAATTTGTTGGTTGTGCTTAAAGTCAACTTTAGTTTTTCTAAGTTCTAATGATTTAATTATTTATATAATAGAAGGTTTGACACATTAATTTAATTCTGACCAATAGTCGTTATTAATTTCTGATTCTGTAAGTTTTGACTGGTTTTTCAACAACAACTAGTTAAAAACTGTTATTATATACTCAAAATATTAAAAAATCTGTAAAAAGAAAACGGATAGCAATAGCCGTCTCTACAATTGTAACACGTAAGAGTTTGCGAACTAAAAGGAGCACACATCTTAATTAAAACCATCGTCAGTGCGGTTTCGTAATCAAGTTCCGCCCTCGATGAATAACTTTCACAACAGACATACAAATAAGAATTACATAAAAACAATCATACGTTATTTTTAAGCGCTAACATACGTATATATGACCCAGATAGGCTGGGTAGAAATAAAAATTAGATGTATGGATGAAGATAGAGACGTGCCAGGATCGCGTCAAATAGAAATCCATAATCTCCGAGTTGGGGATAGTAGAAGATAGTTCAGAACATTCACTATCTTTTCAACCCTGACCACCTACACGGTATTGTTATAGCGTGAGGATTGTAAAAAACACACAACCTATAAAACAATAAAGGACTACAATTACATTAAAATGGATACCACTTAGGTTTCTTCAAACTGAATTTCTTATTTCAGTGTTAAGGTCACACCGACCAAATCTTTTAGTGATAAATATTAGACAACTTTTAATTTAGACATTGAACGCAGATAACGTAATTTAATTGTTATATTTTTCTACGTTACCTACTGGCTACCTTTATGAATATGCAATAAACAAATGAGTTGCCTTTTAGATAGAGAAGTATCTAATAATCTTATTTATTATTCTTAGTAGTTATTATTCTCATTGCTCTCCTCTTCCGTCCAATCCTCGTCCTCTTTCTATCCTATTACTATTAGGAAGGGATGAGAGGTGAATTAGACTGAAACCTTGCAATAAGCGTACTTGAGACCACTGAACAAAAGTTAAATCATCCAGAAAAATATAACCTACATTTTATATAGCTACTACGATTTTAAAATATTAATAAAAAAAACCCAGGTGGCCTCAGCCGAAGGAGCCAGTGAAGTTCATCAATGAACACTATAAGTATCGCTTGCAGTTTGTCTATTAATTGTTGGTAACGGTAGACGCTGAAATCCTTCAACTTCGCTAATGAACTCTAAGGTTCAGTATCTTATTGAAAGTGTTTAAAAGACCTTATATTTAATAGAAAAAAATGCATTTTTATTATTAAATAATATTTTACTACAAAACAACATAACAATAACTTAAATTAAACCTATGTACAAACAAAAAATATAGTACAAATTTAATACTGGATAAAAATCGTCGTATTTGCATGTACATCGGAATCTATGACTTAGTTCATTTTATTTTTAACAATGTTGGCAAAAAGTGTATTTATTTCCGTTTGTGGTAAGGGCCACCGCCATGACCTGCACCAAGGGCATTTGTGTAACTGTCACCACCAAATTCATCGCCACCGTGGCCTCCGCCGTGGCCACCTCCAATATCTGTTAAACTTATATGGGCAATCCCGTGACCGCCACCTGATCCATGGCTATGTCCAACACTGTAACTATCACCGCCGTGGCCGCCACCGAAACTATGACCTCCTCCACTGTGACTACCATGAGCACCACCGCCTAACGAATTGTAACTGCTAGTAAGAGCATAGCTGTCGTGGCTACCTCCTCCGCCATGACCGCCGATACTATAAGAGTCGTGGCCACCACCAAAATCACCGAGACCACCAGATCCATGACTGCTATGTCCACCAAACGAAAATCCATGGCCGCCTCCGCCGCCACCGCTGTAACTATCATGGCCTCCAGATGAAAATCCAGTACTTATTCCGCCGCCACTGTCACTGTGGTGATCATATCCTCCATGGCCACCTCCAAATCCACCACCAAAATCATGACCACCGCCATGGCCGCCTCCGAATCCTCCGCTAAAGTCGCCACCATGTCCGCTTTCGTATCCACCACCAATTCCTCCATGTCCCGCGCTAATGCCATGGCTACCGTAACTATCTCCACTATGTCCACCTCCTAAATCGTATCCACCATGTCCACCTCCAATTTCTAGGCCACCTCCAAAGTCGTGACCACCAAAACCGCTGGCTCCGTGGCCACCGCCTAGGTCATGGCCTCCGTATCCACCACCGATTCCGTGGCCACCTCCAAATCCGCTATCTCCATGACTACCGCCGTATCCACCACCTCCGTGACCTCCTCCAAATCCACCCCCGTGACCACCTACAATGCCACCTCCGTGACCACCTCCAAATCCACCTCCATGACCACCTCCAAATCCATCTCCGTGGCTACCTCCGAAATCATGTCCTCCGTATCCACCGTCTCCGAGGTTACTTCCGATATCATGGCTTACGTATCCACCTCCTCCATGGCCACCTCCAAGTGCTATATTCCCATGTCCACCATGATCGCTACCAAAGTCATGTCCACCACCGCCGCCGTATCCTCCGCTGATGCTGTGACCACCGCCAAAACCGCCTCCGAAACCTCCGTGACTTCCGTGATCGTGTCCCTTCAAGTGGTCTATAAAGCCTCCGTGTAAGTGATCAGCGAAACTGCCGCCGTGTCCACCCCCGTAGCCTCCTCCGCCCCCGCCGTGCCCGTGATCATGATGCTCGTGCACTACGACTTCCTTTGACGAGTGATGTTCTTCCGGTATGTGAACTCGTATGTGAACGCTGTAAAGAAAGATATAACGAAATCATTCACTAAGTATTAATAAAAAAAAATAATTTTAAAATGTTCGCTTAAATGCAACTTCCTAAATAATAAAAGAATACAACAATGTGAAATCAAAGATCGCGTTGCCAGCATGTCAGATAAGACATAAGTGAAAACTATATAAGATAAATGAAAACACAATGGCTCGATTTTCACCATTTACCGCAATGAATAGACAGTACGTGAGAATCAGAGATCAAGACAAAATTACCCCATTTCTAGTTTTTTCTTTACTTCCGTTTAATACATTATGTTTACGCTAAAGCATTTATGGTACATGATATAGGGAGAAAACCACATTTTATTGTTTCACGGACGTAAAGTAACGAAAAGGTAAAACATATACTAACTGTTCATGGCCAAATGTCGCGGAGCAGATTCCAACGCTAGCTAGTAGAATACAGGTCAGCTGAAATAATAACATAGTATTTTAATATATACATATTAAAAAACAAAATAAAAACTATCCATTAAACATGAGTTTACATATATTTACATCAATAATATTCATTTCAAAATATGTAATCTTGAATGGGCGGATTATAATCAACGGGGCAACGTAAACCATGTTCCAAGTCCCATAAAACGGTCAATTGCCCGTTCGAAATGGAAAGCGGACACTGCAACTTGTTTAATGGTATCGCCACTCCAACCCAATTGTTTTACATTACGTAATCAAAGTATGACAAGCACATGTAATTCTTTCTTAAACGCTGATTACTTGCGAAACCGATTAAGAATGTAATGACAGTATTATTATTGATTACATAGAGTGTGCGATATTAAAATTTGAAATTATTTCTTCTTAATGACCAACTTATCAAGGAGTTTCGAAATAGGTTAATATTAGATGATTAGTCACAATTGTCGAATTTAAAGAAAAACTCCTGGGATGCCATAAAAAAGTTTTTTAAGGTTATTACACATTAAAAAAATCGTTAACAGAATTTGTAAGACCTTTATAGTAAAAGAAGTTTTATATAATAAATGTGACCCTCAATCCACAAGCGTTTGTAATTCGTGTGAACTCTCGTTAAGTTCAAACGTGAATCGCGACGTTCTCATATATTCCGGAACTAATTTACAATGACGTAACATTACTCACAGCGAAGCGGAAAGCCATTATGTATGGCTGAGACCGGCTCCAAGAAACACAACTGATGAGATGAACGCAACTCTTGTGACGACGTTGGGACCGGCGTGGTCTTATATATATCAGTGAATGTGCAACCCCTACTCGGCGCGATAAAACCAACCGAAAAATGTAAATTTGTTTAATTAATGAATCGTCTTCAAATCGAGACGAGATCGAGGCCACATATCTTGTTGGAACGTAATAATTTGTTGCATTGTTTAATTTATAATTATTTAACTATTTCAATTCTTAAGAGCTAAGTTTTTTTGTCGTTAAGTAATAGTTTAATTAGTTAATAACGACATTATGTTAATTTATCTTAAAAGTAATAATCTTTAAAGTCTTACGAATCGTTTTAGTGTAATTTACGGTCTGCAGAGCATGGTCAGATCGAATTCGACTATAATTATGGAGCGTTGATTCAAAAATGTTTTGATTTACTTGAACTAGTTAACATTGGTATACAGTGGATAACTAAATTTCCTTTTCGGCCCATACATAAGATAAAAAACATTGTTTTATTTATTTTTTAAACGAGGGAAAGGCAAGATCAAATATTTAAATCTGCTTCATCTGCTACATGCACATGATAATACATCATTTTCCACACTACCACATGCCTATGCTATCGCTTGAAATTTAATTTCCAAAAAGTGATAGCTATATTAGTATCAGATATAATTATCAACATATTCCGTCCTTGTTCTTAGCGCCTTCGGACCTTGCCATATCGGTTGCCATGGCAACCAGGGCGTTGCTAAGGGCGTTGCTAACTTGTAAAATATTTGATAAAATTGCTGCACGCAAAACCCAAAGCATGTCCAAATATCAAAATTAATTAAATATTGTGGTGGAAATAATGTTATGTTATTACGAAGTGGGGCTTCGCACGCTTTTATTTATTACTTTCCTCGCTGAACATTATAGTGCCTAAATTCTAAGAATTACAATTACAGACGACACATACTTATACTGGCCTGTGCTTCCTAAAGGGGTAGGTAGAGGTGCAACTAGTGCACCCCTTATTTCTTGGAGTGTTTTTTTTTGGAACATCATAATTTTTATGTGCCTTGTCAATGTGTATGAACAATTTCTTTAGTTTTTTATTTGTATATGATTTTTTTCTAGATGAGGCGCAAAACTCTACACAATGTTGGATAAAAATAGTTTAATTAAATTGTTAAATATTTATTTTATTTTTAACCTGTTTAAGCAATGCCGTTTATAACCATGAACTAAAAGTTCAAAATTGTACAATGGGTATTGTTTAAGATTTAAACAATAAAAACGCAATCATTAGAGCAATACAACTTCCGTGGCAATGTCCTCATTACAGATTAATCCTTTGCCGCTTCTGAGAATTATATGGTCATATTTAATTACGACCTAAACGTATTAATCGCTAAGATATAATAATTTTATTTGCAATCAGCTGTTTGTTCAGATTTTAATTTTGTTTCATAGCTTAATAAGCCTGTTTGACATGAAAATATTATCCCTGGTAAAAATTGTAGGAATTTATTTAAAAAAAAACATACAATGAATATAAAAAAGTATTTGTGGTCAAAATAGTTTTAATTGACTTAAAAAATCCATTGGTGAAGCCAATGGTCAATACTTTTGTTAAAGAATATCTTTAGAATATGTAAATGCATATTTTAATTAAAAGAAGTATTTTGATGCATTGATATATTTTGTGACGTAGGGTATAAGATGACCATTAAAGTGTGCACTTAATGAGGTCGGCAGACAAGCTATTTTTGTCGCGAACTACTGGGGAGGTCCACGTCTGTTTACAAAACTAGTATCTAATTACAACAAGCTTTTTATAATTAGAATTTTACAAAAAATAATATATTAAAAATTACTCAGCGGGTTGAGTCTGCCATTGTTTTTTTTTATTGTATGTCCTCATTTATTTTTTAAATATCATGGTGACTCAAGTGAATAGTTTTGTCTTGTAAGCACGGAGTTGCCGTCCGAGGTTCAGTGGACTAGCGATAAACGAAAGCTTCTGAATGGCGGCGCATTGTGCGGACGGCATTTCCTGTTGTACCAAACACAGTGGGGTTATGAAGTTATGATGCCTTTGCATAACTGTCGCGAAATCGCTTACAAGTCGGACTCGATGTTTTGATAATAACTTCCCGGGTTGAAGCAATTACACTTCAAATTACGTTGTTCACATGCGCTTAATAAAGTTTACAAATATTGAAAATCAGCATTCGAGTCCGTGCAAAATTACGGACATGAATAACGGATTCTATATTTTTATGTCTCAATCTTTTAAAATTGTTATTTATTCTATGAAGATAAAAAACTACGCGATCAATTGTCTCCTGCTATTATAGGAAATACTAACCGAAGATTATATCCTACTATTATTATTAAGATTCGGATTATTTTGGTCTAACACAAATGATTTTCCACTATGATGGCATAAATTTTACGTTACTGCTTCGTTTTGGCAAGAAGGTTTCATAGACTAAACCCTTAATCATTTGGCTATCGACACTTCGTTGCGAAAGGTATTGTATAAGATAAGGTCGTACGTTTGAGCCCGCATTTAAACTGTTGTCTTGAACTATTGCGCCACTCTCGAATGCGGTGGAAATTCCTACAGTAGGGACTGATGCCTTTGCACTAGCCCTACCATCTTCTGTGGGGGACTTCACCCCTTTCTGATCATTTTTACCTTTCACAATTCTAGGCAATTATGTAAGTTCTAAACCTTTAACGCGGAAATCCTAGTTCCTTATGACGTACAAAGCTCCGTGTTTCATACATGCTATGAAAGTATACTATTACTAGAGCATGGCATTTATTACGCATTAAAAAGTGTTTCCGTAAACATTGAACAAGTGTATCGCCATTAGTGACTTGATTCACTGTACTTATGTGAAACTATGATACGATATGAAACACGGAAAAATTAAAACTAAGTGCACTTGTCCTCTAGAGATTTTTTGTATATTCTGTCACGTAATTTGTAATGCAGGAAGAATTATAGTTACATCATTCACTATTTTTGACATATCCACGGATAAGCATACGTAGTGTTAGAAATTTAAAAGTCAGGTCATAATGTCAAAGCCCAATTATCTTACATAACTTGTCAACGAATGTTATGTTATATGGATCGAGAAATTTATTTTTAATATTTTCAACATATTGTGTTCTGAGTGGATGAAATCCATGTTAGTACAGTCGTGACATATTTGTTATGTAATTGATAATCAAGTAATGTACGTGTTATTACTGTATATATTTATGTTATTTAGTTTTCCGCTGAGCCTCTGAACTGTCAGCAATGACGTAGTTAGTATCCAGCCATTTGTTCAAAGCACAATAAAAACTCCCACATCTATAATATTTGTCCATCGCATCTTTATTCATATCCATCAAAACGGAAGTTACATCGACGTTAAGTAACAATCACCCAAGATTATCAACAAAATGATTGACTTAATCGATTTTCCGTATATTTAATTAAATATCGTGGGGAACTTACTTTCTAGTACGGAACAACTTTTTAAACTAAACTAACTAAAAAAAACTTATAACCCCTGATCACTTCTTTTTTCTTTCTATCAAAGTTTACTACATAATTCTTAAATATTCTTGGAATAAGCCCTCCCGTTGTCTATACAAAAAGTGACAACACCCGTGTCACTACTAACATACTTTTAGTTCAAATTAAATGTTTCTTTATATGTTTAAAATGAGTAAAACGAATCAGTGCGTGCAATCTTTGACATAAATATTTAGTGAATCTCATAATTCATTTATCTTTAAACTAGTAAAAACATACAGTGGAGGTGCGTGACCCGTCATCATAACACCGTCAGCGAGCAAGCGATTCTCGCACTAACGGTTCGCTCAGAATTTAACACGATCATTCAAATTCGCAAATCCATAACGTCGAAAATTCCTTGCTTCACCGAGAATGAATATCATGGCATTTATTACGCATACGCTTTTACGTTCACTTTTATTTTTTAGAGAGGATTCTAGTGATAGGTTACGTAAAACAACCATACATTTAAATCTAAACAAAAAGGTTTATATCATCTATAATTATTACTATCAGGAAATTCTTGTTAAATATTGGTATTTCATTAAACAAAAAATATCGCTTCTTATGTCATTTAATTGCCATGACAAGAATATCAAAACAAACGCATATAAGAATCATAAAAAATACAACACAATTAAAATTGAAAGTGGAGAAAAATTATGAAGTATTACGTAAATTGTTTACAATCGGAACGACTGCGTGATACAATCTCGTTGAAATAATTAACTAAAACAAGGTCATTGCTGTTTTAAAAACAAATTTAAAATAATGATTACTCTCGCCCTTATTTTCGCACAGATTGCAGATTTTAGAATTTGTGCCCGATACGGCGATAGGTTTGCTCCCTTGATAGGGTAATTGATCATCATGGGACGGCAAAACTTACAGGGAAATATGAGTGCACAATTGGTATCATTTTTACTTATTTTTATTGATTGTTATAAGTTTACTTTATCATTACTTAGCGTGTGAAACTTGTATTCCCACGAATATACACCCTTTAAGTTAATTGGTATGGGAGGAATCTGGAGCTTTCGAGATTCGTTAAAAGTTTTTTACGTTCCTCGGATTATTGTAGAATAACGCGCGCCTAGGTAGAAAGCGCGGCATATCTCGACAGACAGGAAGCTGCGAATAGCCTCGGTACTTAAAACCCGTTTGAATTTACCAATCCTGTACTGTGAACGCTCCTTTAAACACTACATATAAGATTCATAGGTAATTAAATATGAAACCTTCACACACGCTAACACAAGGCAAATAATATCAATTTTATGAAAGTCTAAAAAAAAGGAAAAAAATTTTTAATTTGAAAATTCCTTCATGTTACACGACCCTTTTAACTAGTCACGATTTTAATTTTCTTAGAATTCTCAGCAATGACATATCGAGTGATGCCCAATTGTTGCACAAGTTGGCTTCCAGAAGGCTTGGTGTGCGATTTCAGTACTCCTTGTTTTTATTAGTGGTGGGAGTTCTATAAAATTTCTTTGTATATTGAGGATTAAATAGGTTGTGTGAAGTAAAACTACAAATTACAGTAAAAGTTATATTGAATACAACCGACAGTAATATCATAAATTGTTAGGCAAATTTTGACATAAAATAAATGCAAATTCCACAGCATAAGTATTAAATAATATTTATTTAAAAATCCATAAAAAATCAATTTATTTTTCTAGATAAAATAAATTTCAATTAGCCTAAGTAAAGTCTATAATCATGCGACAGTCTTACACTAGCTTCAAAACTAGTTATTGGTAACTAAGCTTTACAAAAACAATATGATACAAGAAAACGTATATACAATACAATTGACTAAGTAACAAGGGTTGTGATATATCCGGTCATAAAATATTAATATAAATAAAATATGTCGATAAGCATTCATAACAACAAGGAAAGTTATCAAACGGATTTGTTGTAATGATTTAGATAACTAAAAACGGTTTGAGAATCTTTATTTCCTTAATATGAATTACAAATTCTTTTACATAAGGAAACTTAATAACTATAACATAATAATTTTGCAGGGCGTACATATAATTTTTT
>JAABKM020000025.1:7384046-7446490 GCA_016277805.2 Papilio aristodemus | reverse complement strand
GGTGAGTGATGTATTCGCCGTTTATGTTGATGCCGAGTCCTTTCCAGTCCAGGACCTTGAAAACGTCTTCCAACGCCGCGGTGAAGAGTTTCGGGGAAATAACATCCCACTGTCTTACACTTAATCACTTTTTAAAGTGCCATGTACCATTACTTATCTTGTATTTATAACATGAGCAGTAAAATTGATGGAGGCAAATACGGAAACTTGACACTAATATAGTTGTAGATAAGGTTATCTGTAATGTTTCATTACCAAGTGAAACAGTTGATGTGAATATTTATTATCAGACAAAGTGTCACTGTTATACGAGTTTAAATATTAGATAAACAAACATATTTTTATGTATAACTATTAAGATGTAAATAAATTATTTTTAATTTTTTCCAATTAAAAAATCTAGCTCTCTTGTTTGAAAGACATTGTTTAATACTATGTAAAGAAGATTGATGCTAATTTTGCAAAAAATTTATTTACTTACCTGTTTATTTTTTATTGCATTGTCCTTTTCTGGATCAGTCAATTTTGAAGCAATATACATAACAATTAATATGGTCGTCAAAACTGACAACACATATACTATAGACCTTTGAAGACGAGACAGACGATTCCATCGCTGTAATGAAATGTATGAATTACTGGAAGGTTACTGTGACTATCAACTTACTGTTTAATCCAATTCCTGAAATAAGGTACTCTACTATAGTGAGATTTGAATAATTGAGACACACACTAATTTTCATCTATTATAAACCAACTAGTTAGACAGTAAGCCTATAATAAACTTAAACAACATATCTAAAAATATATTATAGCTAAATCACATAACAGACAGACAAAAACACAATATGCACTACGAACTAAATGATATAAGCTATCAAGTCTCATCCTTACATTGGTTGGCAGAGATGGCAATGACTTTTTAATTTAAAACAATATTTTTAAGCAATTAAATGTTTCATGAGCTGGACTAAATTTTACATCAAGAATCAGAATACTGGTAAACAGGCATTTGTATTTTTAAAATAATACATATTTTGTCACATTAATAGGTCATTGAAAAACATAATAGAATAATAGCTGGAGATGGTTGGTCACAACGATAGAAAATATTTTAAAATCTGGAGCTGGCAAACAAAAGTTGCTATGCCACTATCTCATGGAGAATTGACAAAGTAAGATTTATCAAATTTCTGTATTTTGGTTAGTAACATGGTTTCAGACTAATTCATCTTTTGTTTTAATGAGCCTGCAACTTATTTTATAGTTAATAGATTAATGTTGCCTTGAGGGATGGATCGTTTTTTTGCAACCCTTTATTATAAAAAATAAATAAATATATGAGGGGGCCATGCACAATTATATAGTTTTAAATGATAATTTACTTATATTATAAAGCTTAACATTGGTAGAATATAATGAAATGCAATGCAATGTGAACAAATAACAATAACCACATTAGTTGCTACAACTAATTGAATTGATCTAGTTATAAAAATTGAACACAATGAATGTAATATGTATTATCTTACTCTTATCATTTTTCTATGAGATAAATCCGGATCAATGAAGTCTAAAGCATTCCATGATTTATAAACATGAGGAGTTGTAGTGAGAAGTCCCTCTTCGAAATCTATTTGTGTGTCTACTGGTAGCCCTTTCATTTTGAATTCTTTTACTTTTCAATTTTAGATTAAAATATTTTCATTTTATATCTGTAAAGGATTAAATAGATCACTAACCTTATTAAAATATTATAAGATCGAAATACCTATTCAAATCCATTTCTTAGGTCTATTCCACAAACTTGATGTCTAATATTTAGACTGGAAGAAGTTTTGTTGAACCCTTTATAAATTTATATTGCTGCCTAGATCTTATTTTTATTCCTTAAAAGTTTAATGAGCTAACAGCTATGCTATATCTTCTTGAACTTAATAATTACAAATGGCCTTTCATATCTATGTAATCTACTATCTACTAAACTAGTCTGTACCTATACTGGTGTACCAAGAGTTTAATTATTTTTAATTATTCAATTAGCAATGTCTCTCAAAGCCTTTAATAATTTCTGCTCTGTTGCTTGCTTTACACTCACATCCGAGGTAGTTTCACAGCAGTAAATCTCAACTACTAACAACTAAAAACTCAACTGCTTTACATTGTTTTAATTCATGAAACAAAGAATAATTAAAATTTTATAAATAAATGTATGAAAAAACTATGACCATGTAATATATATTTTCATTATTTGAAAACACTGAGGAGCCTACACTTAATAAGGATTTGGAAAGTACAATTTAAATAAATACATATAAATATATTAAATACCTAAGACCATAATCTAGTAGGATATGGATAGGATAGAATAGGATAGGATAGGATACAAAAAGTAGATAGCCCTATAATGACCTTGGCCTCTCTTTAAAATTGAACACCTGTATCTTGTTTTAAAAAAAGAACCACCCAAATAATAAGATTGTCAACTCAATACTGTATCGTCATGCTTTTTTTTCAAAAATCTTTTATTGTTACATTTCTATTAACCTTTCACATCATGCTAAAGCTTATATTAGTTGATTCATAACAATAATCCATAAGATTTGTTATTGCAATCTTTATGTCTATATGGATTGTACCCAAAAGTGTTACTGTTGTAGTTATAATTTCTGTTATAAGCACCTACTTACAAAATAAATATTATTATTTAATGTTTCAGTGCAATTTTGTTTAGTTCCTTTGTTCACATTAATGTCACTTAGATATAAAAACCCTGTTAAAAATAAATCCATTTTTTTACATCACATAACAGTTAACCTACGTTTAAAGATTAGCATAGTTTATTCAATTTTGCCAAATTACTGTTAAATCTAGAAGTTTTCAGTGATCGATCCTATACTGTTATTGTATTATTTTAGATATATTTACCAACATATTAATAGTAATATAATTATGGACACATTTTCAAAAATACTTACATTACATTCAACGATGGGGATAATAGGATTGGGCATTTTATAAATGGACAACTATTTTTAAATTAAAACTTAATGAAAATTCAAATTTTTCTAACTTTACATTAAAACTATGTAAGGAAAACACAAATTTAGGTATCTTTCGAGACACTAAACTTAACTTTGGTTATGTGAAATTATCGAACTAGGACAAATAGGTAATGAAACGTATTGACGTACAAATGTCACTCACCTCTGATCTGAGCTAGGGCTACTACCGGGCCGGGAAGGGACTCGGGAATATTGAACGTGATTATTATTTACACAGGTAACACACATACAAATGCCAGCAACACCACAATGTGTAAAATATAGGTCGGTAACGGTAGCCCACAAGTAGGCTAGCTTAATAGCCCGGCCACATTTATTTTATGTGTATTAAGAACCTTATGCTAATAGAAATAAAGGTGACAAAGTTTAGTCGTTGAATAAAACCCAACAGTGGTAACTTGTGAAGATGTTGCTAGTGTAAAAAGAAATGATTTGATAACTTGCTTTAATACAAGAAAATACACATTATCTCTAAGCATCATGTTTTATCATTATTTTTTAATTGGTTGGCTTGAAATTGTCGCCATCGCATTTCAGCGGTTTTATATTTTATCTATACTGTACTGACATTTACGTTACAATAGTCTGTTGAGCATAGGAAGGTGACTTAAATTAATTTTGAAATTTATATTTTTTATTGAAAAATAGTTACATTTAAACCGAATTTTGCATTAAGAAATAATGTCGTTTTTAAAATTAAATAAAAAATATGAGAGTGTGCAAATATTTAATGTACATTTAATTATTATTTTTTTTAAAAAATATTGAATTTCACCTGCACTATGTCACTATATTATTAGAATTTAGAAAAGTCTACAATTTAGAAGTTTCGAATATTGATGGAAGCGATGCTTATAAATTTATTTCTAAATTTCAGGTTCAATAAAAACTCTCTTTGTGCAAAAGTTATTACCTTATATATTTACATATTGTCTTTGCTTATCTTTAGTGTAATATTTGAGTATTCACTGTTAAATTTAAGCAATCACAAATGTACACGATAGTTCTATAGATGCAATAAAATCCAATGATTATACATTAATCATTCAATTTCAAACTGTAAAACACAACAAATAGGGTTTGAAATCGAATGATTAGCAGTTAGTTTTTGTTGCTTTTGAAGCGAAACAAAATGATCACGGAAAAAAATATAGTTATGAAAAAAATAAAAATATTTAGGGCTTCACAGGTCACATATGATTAACAAAATATCGTTTTCTTTTTCGTATGTACTCATGTATCACAATCTTTTATGGACACAGACACGAAATAGTTCCGCCTTATTTTCTTGATACTTCTTGACTGAATTAAATCCGTAATTAAATCATTCAAGATCGTAATGTAGAAGGTCTGAAAGAGATTTTTTTTGTGGACGGTGTTTTGGCTATCTACATTTCATTTTTGTTGTTATATCGATACATATTATATACATTTACGTATATCTGCATTTGATCAACGTTTAATATGAAGCTTTATGATACTGTATCAGTATAATTGTTATTTTGTTTAAAAAATTAAAAATTGATTTCCAAAATATATTACAACTGTAAAATGCCATAAAAACGTATTTGCAACTGGCTGACTTTAAAATTCACTGTTGAAACGTTTGTCAATTCTACTATAAAATATATATTTTTAATAAAATATTTTCTGTCATAGTAATTTGTTATTACATTTTTAATTAACATTTGTTTATTCATTTTATTTAATATTTGTTTTTTATATTTTGTGGCGTTTGAATATTGAACAAAACTCATGCCTCACTCAGAGTATTGGCCGTTGGCTAAAGTAAGACCTGATAATGTGCAGTGTAGTGGCGAATCATCCTTACTAGTACGTATAATAATATTATTTAGACACATCCCGTGCTTCCCAAAGGGTTAGGCACAAGTGAAATAGTACACCCATTTTTCACTTTATTTATTCGTCTGATGATATGATAGGGGCGAGCATGGATCTATTTTTTTCTGTCATTATAAGCCTCTGATGTTTTTTTTTAATTATTGTTTCTCATTGACTGAGCTTTCTTGTGTATTGTTTTGCTACTTCAGCTATATTTTTATTATATTAACCCTACTGGGTTAAAGGGGAGTTACTAATGGTACAATAAGTTTTATCAAGTTGTTTATTCGAATTTCTCTTTGGATTTACAGCAAAAGCAACTTGGGGCAATGGAAGGGGAAGTCAAGGAAATACAAATGGAATTGGCGGCCATCAAGCGTGATCGAATAGATTTGCACAATACAAAACGTCAATCGATCTATGAAGTAAATATTTATTTACACATAATGCTTATTTTCTTTTTGTTATACAAGATGTATAGCGGAATAAAACATGTCTTTTGTTTTTGCATTTAGAGAAACTTCTTTGGCAACGAGAAATGTATTTCTTTTGTCGCCGATAATTGAATTAAATTGAAAGTCCCCAGTCCGCCGCCGATAGGAACGTCACTAGATATGAGACGTGTTACAATTTTTATATTTCGTCACAACAACTGATAATAAAATCCATTAAAAATATATTGTAATCGTATGTATTATTAAAAGAGATATGAATAAGAAATTCCACGCGGAATTTCCTGTTTATCTCGAACTGTAAAAAAAATCGAGTACGAACGAGGAAGTATCTAGTTATAAGAATAACAGAGCCATTTTCCTTGGAGAATATTTGCTGGTGATAATTGTCCTCTACCGTTGTTGACTTTTCATCTCCTAATTAAAAATATACCATTTATTTTTTTTGTCTATACAAAGTTTCCGATTAAAACTTATTTACAACCAATAATTCGAGGTGATCATCTAATTATTACAGTTTCATTCATTCTGGTTCACTAGCGTAAACGTGATTTTTAGTAGAATGCGATTGCCGTTAAAGTTGCTCTTAACCCGAAATAATGTGCATATCATCATATTTTTTCTTTTGTGTTAGACTCTATCATTCTGAAATAGAAGTTTGGTTTTTAAGAAGGAGAAGTAGTAATTACTAAACAACTGATGACAACTAACATACCTAACACAACCTAACCAGCCGCCACTCCGTAGTATCAAATGACACCTGGGTGGCGCGCTCGCTATCTTGCGGAAAGCATAAAAAAACCAACCCAACCGTTGAATTGATAGAATAAGCATTAAACTCATTTAAGAATATTTACTTAGGAAGTGATATTCCATAATCAATATTTATTATTTCTTCCAAGGGATCAGAGCACGTTATAGAAGATACTGTTTATGTTAACAAGGTTCAAGACAACGAATTTATCAAGTACACAGAGGTAATTACGACGATTGTTTTGTATTTCATTATTACATTGAAAGTGAAAAATTGTTCGAGTCTAGAGATAATAAACATAGTGTGCATTTTTTAATGATTATTTTTAGATGACTTCATTGCCTCAGTGGCGCAGTTTCCGTACTTCAGTTTGCTGCCTACCTACATTAGGGGATTAAAGGCCCGCCTTTACTGCTAGGGGGTAGTTGTCTTTGTGTGTGCGTGTGTATATTTATGGTCAAAAATATAAAAAGCACTTTTTGCCTGTCTCATTATTTACACTATTTAATATTAAATGATATTTGTATAGATATCTAAATTACGAGAAGATCTCATTCGAGCTAAGAATGCCGCTGACGAAGAACGATTCAAAAGACAAAAGTATGAGTCGAAACTAAAAGATTTAGAACTGAAACTTAATAATATATGTACGACCGCGCTAGCTACGAGTAAAAAGGTTGGTAGTATACATATTAAGGTAATATCCTTAACGTCTTAAACAATATAAAACTTATCAAAAATAAAAGGGCTATCGAGATTTTTTTCTGAATCAGACACATTGTGGATTTTCGTAGATAGAATGATGAATAATGTGAACTGCAGTTTACATCATTTCTAATACTTTACAGTCATATTTTGCTTTCCTCATTAATTTTTTTATATAAGAGTTTGGAATGAGCAACCACATGTTAAGTGACCTCTTTTCGTAGGCACCTGTAACAAGCAAATGAGTTAAAAATGCTTGCCTTTAAAGTACAGAGGATGGAATCAGATACGTCTTCTCAAGTACAAGAGTTATTACTTTTAAGACAAACTGAAGTTTATCCTTTAACGTAGAAATATATTAATCCATATTTCAATGCTTAAGGAAAGAGAGCCTCGGAAAATGAACGATGAAGAAATATCATGCCTCAAGACACAAGTAAGGAATGCTAAAGACGAGCTTGAAGAAATGAGAATAACACTTTCTGAGAAGACTGAACAATTACAGGATTATAGACTTAAAGTAAGAATTTTATTAGTCACCTTATACTACACAGTTACTCTTGTCACTTTGCGCTATGTGATCACTTCTTAACTATATTTTAAACAAAATATGGGAAAAAAGGGATAATGTATAAATCCTCATTCACGCGAACTAACGAGATCTCTAGTTTATAGTATACCCAAGGAAATTTACTGATCCTAAATGACGGAGAATTACATCACATCCACACACATGCCTTAAACAACCGAGACAGTCATCTCGTTTATTTAATGCAAAAATTGATTGATTTCAGTATCTTCAAGCACAACAACAAGTCGAAGAATTAAAAAGGCAATTGGATTTATATGAATTCGATAACAAACAAGTCTCCGATCAAATTCAGATCGAAATACAAAAAATGAAGGTAATTTATTTAAATTCGTCTTTAAAATTAATTTGAAACGATAATGATTTTTATAAGTTTGATGAACTGTTGGAAAATACGAATTTCAGATGCAGTTTCAGGAAAAGTTACAGGAACTTGCCCCTTTGCCTGATTTGCTGAAAGGCTCGCAAATGCAACTGCAAGAGGCAAAGCAGATGCAAAAGCTGGCTGAGGATAGTACACAACAATTATCTAGTGAATTAAACAGAGTGAAAGAAAAGGTATGCTATAGATTAAAAGGAAAATGCATTCTTCATTAATAAACACACGCTTGTGTCTAAAAATCTCAAATGAGGCGTGCCTATCACCATATCAGGTACAAATTCCAAATTTCAGGTTCCGACTAGTAATAAAGACAATATTTAAACTTAATTTCTCTACCCATTGAAATTCAGGAAGAATAATTCACAAAAAATTCAGTATCTAAAGCAAATAGCGTGGGAAGACTCACATTGTCTCTATACAGTGTCTTATAACAAGAATGCCATTCAATAAAGTTACTTGTATTATATTATGTTACATATTTTTTAATTTTATTCTAGTTAGTTTTAGCGGTCAATAATTTTAACCAAGAAAAAGCTGAAAAATTTAAAATATTAGAGGAAAATACATCAATGAGAATGTCAATCGATGAGAAACAAAAGGAAATTTGTGATTTGACCCGACAAGTTGATGAATTAAAGTTAGTATTAGAAAAATATAAATATTTAAATACTTTTGTGGTAGTGTCAAAGAAGACAATGACAGCACTTGTGCATTTGAACACTTTCCGTAAAAAAGATAGGCAAAATATTAGGTAGAAAAATAAACCGATTATGTAGGCATTAACAAAAATGGTGACATGACGACATTAGGATCGTGACTCATTTTATAGGGCCCAAGTAAACCCAATTCACATCATTTTTGTTGTAGTGTACATAATTATTTAAACAAACTTTTAAGAAAGAAACGATGAAAGAACATGTGATTGATGTGATTTAATGACCTGATGACGAAAATATTCTCGTTATCAGGTTTTTAGTTCTTTTTTTACTTTGTCACTTATTATTAATGGCGACTTTATTACATTTATTAATTGTTTTATTTGTCTTTGTTTTAAATCTATTGTTTAGATGCAACGTACTGAGACTTGAAGAGAAATTACTTCAAGGAGAAAATATGTACGATGAAAAATTAGTAGAATATGCTAAACTACAAAAAGAGATGGAAGAAATTAAGGAAGAGAATAGTAGATCTATTACACGCTGCAAGGAACGCGCTGAATCTATGCGACGATACATGCAGACACAAATATCAGAATTAGAACGTCAATTGGTGCAGAGCAGGGCCCAAACAAGAGCCAGCCAGAAGGAACGTGATGAGGTAAAAGTGTTCTATATATCTTAGTAAGTACGAAGAAAGAAACACAATAATAATATTAACCGATAACAAAATATTTAGAACGATATGGCGTGTTGAATTTCATATTATGCATAGATCAAATAATTTAATAGATTAAAATAATGTATGGCATCCATACATTATTATCATCTACTGAAAGAGTTTTCAGGGCATGTAAAACATATTTAACTCAACTAAAATTTTTAAATAAGTGCCTACTTGTAAGCTAAGGCAATTTAATCTAATCAAACGTATTTGCTATTTTTTTCGCACAGGGACTTATGAATGTTATCTATTAGCCCTTGCGCTCGTACTATAAATAAAATTTTGATTAGTCAATGTATAATGTTACTAAAAATCTAATTTTATATTATATAAGGTTTATAAGATTACATAACTACGCATATAACTTTTAAATGTACATTTAAATGTGAAAATATTAAGTGATCTTATATAAAGAATCTTCTGCAGTCCTCAATAGGTATCTATTAGGGAAATTAACCGTCTCCTAGTATTCCGCTGTATTAACAAAAACTCCATTTTTGTTTAATAATTTGTTAGATTCGTCAAAGAATGCAACTTCAAATTAACAATCTCCATGAGAGTTTCGAGCTGGTTGAAATTCGTCTTCGCGCTCTGCAGTCTCAGGTTACTTCGCTGAAGAATAGTTACACCATCATACTTGCCGAAGAAGAAGAGGTCGGTGAATTTAACAGGATTACCACTTGATTTTATTGATACTACATAAATGTTTTGCGATTCTTAAAAAATAAAATAAAAATAAATTGTATACATTTAAGACACATTTTTCTCTTGTTACTTTCGAAGAAGCATTGAATTTAAATTTAGGTTGTAATTAGAAGATTTTAAAGAAGAGCGAATATGCTCGCACGCTGAATTGCATTTTTTTTATTGTAAGGCACATTAGCTGAGCGAAAAATTAAACCTTGGTACTTAAGATGTGGACAAAGAAAATGAGAAGCAATTATTATTTAAAAAGTCAAGTCTCTAGTAAAATTAAAGTTAATTTTCACCAATGTTTGTGGTGGAAAAAATAAATGCAAAAAATACGTAAATCAAAACGTATTAAAGCTTTGGACCTGAAGACTGAAAGCTGAAATTAGCCATAATTTATCGAACCCACCAAGTATTTATTATCTATCTTATGCAGTTTTAATATGTAGATTTTGCAACTACTCCACAGGAACGAAATAAATCCTAACAAAAAAAAGAAATATCTGAAATTGGTTGCCAAAAGTCACTACATAATGCTTTTACTGATAATGGTTATGATCTCTGATAGAGCCAAGTTCCTACTTGAGCACTGTTTTGTGTTACTAACTAATATGTACTTTTTAATACGAAACAATCGCCAACACTGAGGTTTCTTTGCAAATATGAAATATTGTCACACCTTTATCATTTCAACATCCCTGAACCACTAAATTATACTTAATTTTTGCCATAATATTCTATTTTAAGCCACTACACGTACTTTTTATATTTTTATAAAATGCCTACAGGTTACATTTTTAAGTAAATATTTTCAACTATCGGTAAACGCCGTCACTGCATGTTTTCCATCTATGTATGTTATACATTCGAGCAACTTCCAGTTCATTTAGAAGGGCAAAGTTAGTAAATGGTAGTAGCATGCTATGCGAAATATACACACGGGTCGGCTAGTTGATATTGCATAATGTAGTATGTATCGCGTCAGAGGATCGACATACCTTACTCCTATGTTCCTCTGCAGGTGTAACTAGTACACCCAATTTTCATCGCATGTTTTTCAGTCCTATGATATTATAGGAAACGCGTCTATCGTCAATATCGGAGTCAATAAAAACATTAATACAGATCTTAATAACAATCTTACACATATATGTGTAGTAAAGATATTGTATTTATTTTATTTATATGACTCATATAAATTTTCTTCTAAATTTAGTTGTCGCTACATATTTTATGGTATTTAAAATAATATAAATTGAAAATATCTATTTTATAAGCGACATAAACATGAAGGCTTAATAAACTTAACGTGAATAATTTAAATATTAATTTATTAATGATTTGCCCTTCTATTTGAAACACTTAAGACAATCAATATTGGGTTACCGTTAAAATGTTAAGATTTTAAAACAGTCTAAGGTCGTGATTGTCAATTTGTTTACGAGCAATATTTATATCCGTTACGTATAAAATGGGTTTATATTCATATTACTAAAAAAAATAATATGTATGTATGTTGTTCATAATTTTGTCACTTATCAGTGTCCTTAGGTAAATCATAATACCCCTGGTATTTCCAGCGAACGTGTTCATAACGTATCTACACCCACACACTATCACTACACATTTCCCAATATTATATAAAAATACATCTTGTATTAATTATTATTAATAATCAAAACATAGTCGATTATAATTTATTCAAACAACTTCGTGTATACAAAGAATACTGTGCTGTTTTATCTGAATACAGACTGCTGGAATTAAATCTATCTTTATGTAATGGTGATAAGGATTAATTTTGATTGTTGTTGAGTTATGTAGTAAGTTGCGTGTTACATTCAGATATTACGTGTAGGTGCGTACGTAATGAGAGGCTGGCGGGTGCTGCGACCCGGCTTTGTCTGCAATTCATTCGCCCTTGCTCAAGTTGAGGCCATGCCTCTCTCGCCTCGTTTAATGTCAACGCATAAGCATGACCTTTTTTTCTTAAATACACTTTATTTTAAACAAATGTTTCATTCCACGGTACTATTGCTACAATTATTTCGTACTTATGTACTCTTAATGATTCCGTTACTTAAACCGAATTATTTGAATAAATGAGGAAGCTTACATGGAATATGTATTATTGAATATTCCATGTAAGCTTCCTCATTTATTCAAATAATTCGGATTGAATAACGAAAGAATTTAACATTGGTCAAATTGATCGAATATCATACCTTTACGTGATGATATATTTTGTCAATACCTATTTTATTTTAGAATAAGCAAATAGTGACTACATATAAATTATTCTAGTATATTACTAAATATCTATCTATCATTGGATTTATTGTAATTTATTAAATAAAAAAATAATAATTCCCTGTAAGTCTAAGTAAAGAATTCTGTGGAGAGTATCAGTGAATGCTTTTGCAAGTTCTTGTAAAGTATTCTCGATTTGAAGTTAGGTTTTCTATGATTCGATTCAAACTAAAATTATTACTTGTTTCCTCAGTTCTTGTAATGTAGTCATGAAAGTCTTTACGTGTATTTGTATACTATTTCAATAAATAATCACTCGACTCGTATCATTGAACATTATAACTAATCGTCGCAGTTGCACACTGAGTTGACGAGGTGAAGCAGGAAATAAAAAACCAGATTCCACTTAAACACATATATTTTTTGTTTCACTTTTTTTTACTTTTTGGTGCTCCGTTTTTTAGTTATTATGTGTGTTTCTTATTAAATTATCATTTAATACTAATACTATTAAAGGACTCGTGAAGGCCAGGTGCACATCCTTAAATGGGCAATCGGATGACACCCGCCTTCAGAGACTCGGGCAATGAGCTCGGCATAATAAATAATAAGGTACAAAAGGATTCGATGAAGTACCATCCGATGGTTCGACACTCGCTCACTAGACATTCACACTCCACGCATTCCGCAGTCTTACTCGACTATTATATCACTAGCTATACAGAGTGTGGCGTCGCCACTTGCACTGATCTATTGATTTGTGTTAGTGTGTGGGTGCTTTATTCAAAGTGCAGGCCCTTCAGCTTCTTGACGGCATTGGTGAGATGCAGCATCTCCGTGTTGAGCTGCCAGATGAGCGTCTCCAGCTTGTCCACAGAGTCTAACACCTCAACGCGCTCCGTGTGCGGGTTGAAGCGCACTTCGAAGGGTCGCGACATGGTCGACACCCAGCGTCTGCACATAAGTTAATAAAAACTGCTTATAAAACATGTTACCACGGTTAGTAACTCTGAGGACCAACAAATAAGCAATGAAATGGATTGGAATTTCCAAGATGATCAAACTTTTCTAGGGTTGGTCGCTTAAAAACGGACAAACTGCTTACTCGTTTGTATCCTTCTTCCATAGAATTACAATGATTTAATTATTACAATTGCTTCATTAAGTGACGTCTTGTTCAATCAGCTCTTAAATTAATTGAAGTTATAATTACGACAGACCACCTCCACCAGTCTCAGATTTAGTTCTAAAGAAGTTAATTACCTGAATTTTTCTTTGGCATCTTCGAAACTCTCAGCGACATAATAGATGGGCTGATATTCTTGGTCTTGGTAAGGTTGTACAGAGGTTGACGCGGGCTCGAAGGCTCTCAGTTCAGGTTTATCACTCAGAGCATGAAGTAATTCTCCGATCGAAGACAGGAGAGCGGCGCCATAAGCCTTCAGCTGCTGATTTTCCTTGCACAAGCCGAACTCGACGGTGAACCAGTACACCTGATGAAGATATTAAATGTAAAAATAACGAATGCAAAAACAAACATAAACCGATTAAATTTTAATAGCAAAATCCATATAGCTCCGAGGTGTAACTTACCGTGGAGAGCTTTTCGATTTCCGAATCAGAGGCTCCAAGAGATGCCAGACCGATTTCTTGAGAAAATTGAGCAAAGCTGGGGTCCGCTAGAAGAGGGATGTGACCAAGAAGTTCGTGGATGCAATCACTGTAGAAAAAAAACTTTAATCAATAAAACATTGAATTGACATATACATGACACAAAGTTAGTATCCGTGATCTTTAGAGCTGCTAACTATCAGAGAGCCCGATATTAATGTAATTCATGTGTTACAAATTTTATTTAAAGTTATTTTACTAAAGCGACTCCTAGTAGGAGTAAATTGGTTTATAGCAATTTCTGTTGTTACTTTGCTCGGCTGTACTATCGTCGAAACTGCATCGTTACTTTATATCTATAGGGAAAGTTATAGAGTACAATTTTCCTTTGACGTCTAAAACTTTATATAGAATGAACATGAATTGAATCGATGGAGCGGGTTATAACATAATTATGGTTCCATCGGGACAGTCTGCTTTGTACATTAGTAAAATCGATGCTATGATGGCATCTTTTCATGGCATTTCTTCGATGTAAAAGAGCGAGCTATTGAAATGTAAAGAGCGTCCGTAATTTAGGTACAAAGTAGCACAAATTTTGTTTTACCAACAAAAGACAGGCCTTTTGATTTCGGTCTAGATACGATTGTTACGATTAACAAAACAACTACAAGGACTAGTTAACTGTTAATTTCCGTAAGTCCCTAGTCAAGGTAATTTTCAATATAAAATTTCGTCAAAAATAATTGTTATTTTGTTTATTAAAAATAACCTGTTCCGGACTAATTTTTAATTCAGTGATAACCATCAAGGTTGTATGTATCTGTAATTATAATAAAATCTACTATTTAACTGCTACAAATATTCTGTTTTGTTATAAAAAAAGTGACATTTATTGTAAAGGTAAGTATTTCAAAGGTTCATAGTTAAAAAGCTATAATAATTAATTTACTGGCTTCAAGTATCATCTAGATGTCTAGGGCAGGTCGAGTCGCAATTAGATTTAGATATTATAATTGAGTTTATAAATACTCACGGTTCGGGTGTGTGGAAGGGCGAGTTGGCATGACGCACGTATTGTGTAGATTGGAAGACGCGGAAGGCGAGAGAAGCGAGGAAGTCGCGAGCAGTCAGAAGACCGGCTGCAGGGCGGAGCGTGAAGCCGGTGTGCTTTCTCAGGAAGTTGCTGACATCTTCCAATTGTGGAATGCGATGAGGCACGAAGATGTCCGCCGCTTGGAGCTTGCCGAACGCCGCCTTGTACTCGCGGCATGCATGTTTGGGCATCAGATCCAGAACGGTGTTGAACACTCGCTGCCAAGTAGCGTTCTCAGACTCGGTGTAGGTGATGGATGGGATCGGGTCTCCGTATTTGTAAGCGAAGGCGATCTCAGCGATCTGCTTCCGGCGCTCCCTGTACTCTTTATCAGCGAAGCCTGGGTGATTCATATCGAGCTCCGGTTCGTACTTGGTCATGAGGTGGTTGCAATTGTCGAGGTCAGAAGCGTGGCGAGGGAACCAGGGGGTTTTTGAAGAGACGTTATTATCGGACATCAGATCGACGCCCGCGAACGATGTTGACTGTCGAAGAGACCGGATGAGCTGCAACAGGTTGATACGCGACATGCTCACTTTAACGAGAGCATCGAACTGCACGCCGGGGGCTTGCGAAGGGCGGGTCTCGAGGTGTTCGACGCATCCCTTGTAATTGTCGATGGTCTTCAGAATGCGGGCTAAGGTGCCCATGCCGTCGCGCATTCTGAGCAGAAGCGCAGCCTGTTGGATGGCTTGTTCCGCTTCGGGGCTTTCGCTTGCGGCATTTTGCAGAATAACTTCCTCTTCGGTCAGAGTGTAGTCTGCAGAATAAGAATTAAATTAGTATACTTTCAAGCTTACCTTGTAATACTAAGAAATGTTTTTAAAAATTGAAATCGATTTAATAAGTATTGTGCGCTTACCGTCATCTGCCTTGCCAGCATCGTCACCGATATCTGCATCTGCTATATGATAAAGGACAAAACAAAAAATAAGTAAAAAAAAATAAAAAAGTAAAACATCTGGCGACCTCAATTCGAGGATATTCTTTACGTAAATTAAATAAGGAAAAATAAAAGTTGGAAAAAATAAAAAGAAAATTACCAAGGTGACCGTTTTTAGTTTCATCTTGCTGAGTGCCATCTTCGACGGTCGGGGTGTTGTCATCGTTGCCAATGTGCGCGGCGTCTTGGATAAATTCTGAGTCCAAGCCAGAGTCTATTTTTGAAATCATAATAAAACAAAAAATAAGAAAACAAAACAAAAAATAAATCAAATTAAAATACGAAAACTTCGAGGAAAGGATTTTGTGGGCAAGTTTACTTTATCAGGAACCGTTGAACCTAGTTCCTAGTTTAAGATAGTATACTCACCATTGGCACGAGCACGAGCCTCTTCGAGCACACTTTGTTTGGTCTGTTTGACAACAAGGGTTTCGAAACGAGCGTCGTCTACGAGAGAACGGCGCCGAGATGGGTAGCCATTCTGCAACAATTATAAAAAAAACCTTGAAATAAATTACACAATAATTCAAAAGTTAACTAGTTACTTTGGGGTAAATAAGACTTAATTTTTGAACCTAATGCGAAATATGATGGAAGCTTGTGATGTGATATAATGAAAGTGTTCTCTGTCTATGCTCTTTAAATTAAAGGCGTGAGTGGATGTGTAATTATTATTCAAACCTTTATTTGCATATAATAGTTGTATTCAATTGATATGCAACTACTTTAAGTGGTTAATTGTATGTTTATAAGAAATCATTGAAGGTATGCGATCTGTAAACGAATTGGACATGGCCAACCAGCCGGCACAGTTAATAGACAAGAATGTGACGCCGCAATTAAGACTCAATATTCCCTTGTTCGAAAAGACAAGGAATATTGAATTGATCGAAAAGACAGTTATATGTTCAATTTACCAAACTTATTAAGTAGCTATTTGCTAAGCTTACATCAGCAAAGACTTGTAGATTTTTTCAGATTTTTAGTTAGACCATCGTGGGATCTCAGAGTGTGAAAGGATTGTAAGTGCGGAATCTATTCGACCGCGACAAAGAACAATGAAATACGCTAATCTTGTAAATCCTTATAGAGAAGTCGCATCACATTATATTTCATGTGCGAGTATGAATTGCTTTTACTTTCCTAAGCTTATTTCCTGAGTGTGTCGGGGCGTAAAGTGCCGGCATTATACGCCCGTCCCCCGCCACACCGTCGGCTACGACATCTCTGGATTTCACAAAGGAATTTCTGGCCGGGTGCTCTTCAATGGAACCAATTACCATCGCCATCTGAACAATCGTCTTCGTATAGTTAAATCCTTTTAAGTGTTTACAGCGATTTCGTGACTGCGATTTAAGTGATTCTGCCGCCGTATTTCTAGGATTTAAAGTTTGTGACAACTTAATTACGTAAAAATATTGCTAAGGATTTTGATTAGCGTTTTAATAAGGCGTATTTTTGTTGCATCCGGATAAAACTTGTTTTCACTTCAGAACGTGTTTCTTTATTTTATCATCATCCCTAGCTGTATATACACGTGTTAATTTAGGAATGCCACAATATGAAAGGTTTCGTGGTTTAACTGTTATATTTTGAATTAATTCTCTTGTCTTGTTTCCCTAAGATTATTTCAATGGAGCTTTGATTAGGTAATAGAAAATACAAAAGAGAGAAATAACCGCTTAAATATTTTATACAAAGATTTACCGCGGTAGTATTGCGAAGGTTAACTTAAAACCTTGGACGGGGTATTTTGTTTTATCCTTAAACGTTTTTCCTCTGTCCTAAATATAAATATATTGTCATTACTTATTAAGGTAAATGTTGATGGTCGTCACAATATTATGCAATTTCGTAGCATTGAACTAACGTGTCTCGGTCAAGGTTCGGTTGTTAGAGTTTTACGTAATTTGTGCCGTAATAATTGATTATTATCTAATTTTTTATTAGATAACTTTAACAGCGTAGGCATTGCGTACGAAACAAGGAATTGTAATTGTGATGTGGACAAGAAAAAAAATTGAATTGAGAACTTTGTAGCATGTTAATGCAGTATTTAAACGTGATTAGAACCATGTTGGGTGCCGTGTTAGACATCTTGTCGTCACTACAACAATGTGTAACAAGGCTTAGCGTTTTCCACTAGAGTGGCTGTGCTGTCTTATGTGTGTCAAGGGTTGCTAATCACTCGGCGTGCTGCCTACACTCCTGAAATGCGTCTTACAAAGATTAAACCTTTGCATTCGCTAAATACTCTTTAAAAGCCTAACACTTTTGTGCAACTCAAAAATGTTATATCGGTCATTTTAATTTAACAACAGCAATAGATATATACTTTGTAACTAATGATATGTAAAGATTATGTTTTAAAATTTTCGTGTGAAAATTTAACAATTCTGGTAGCTTTAAACATTTAGTGCAGTGTGCCTTCAAATGATTTGTGTACTCGGAGGAATGTTTTGCCATCAAGAAAATATATAAAACAATTAATGTTATATATAGTACACGGAAATAGAAATACTAGTAGCGTATATAAAATGAAGTTAAAGGTCCGCCTAACTGGAGCGGGCAGGAGTTGGAATCCGGTTGGTGTAGCCTTGGTCGCCAAGTGGCCGTCGACTTTACCGTTCAAACCGATCGCAGTAAATTCAGTAATTCTAGACCATATCGTTCGACCTGTCACCCCTCATATAAAACGATTCATACATATCTGTGTATAGTTAAAGATAAACATTGAAACCCTTATAATTTGCATTAAGTGATTTCGTCCGAGATAAATGAATTATCCTTTTTATTCTTCCTTACGATGTTAGATTTTAAACTTTTAGGTGTACTGACCAATATTCTATAGATAAAATTAGTTATCAGTAATGTAATAAAAAGTGATATAAATGTCACGATGAAATGGACATGCTCTGTTGCATTACTCGGTAACATCGGATTTAGTAAGTATAGACTTTTTACTCGAATAGTTTGACCTCGACGAATGTTCTGGATCGGTCAAGGTCATAAGTAGTCTCAAGATTGCAAACAGTGATATCGATACTTTGTTATTAATCGTGACTATGATCGATTAATCTTAAATAGCTCCAACATTGTGCGAGATGTGAGATATAATATAATTAGATTGTTTTTATTCTAATCGTGTTTTCGGGTAATTGGACCGTGTCATTTAATTTTTTAATGAACCCCGTTTGCGATGCGCGTCGCAACGCCTCGCATGCCGACCTTCGACGGTCAAGGAAATACAATAATAGAGAAGTCAATTACAAAATATACGTTAATTATAAACACGTTAAACCTATTTTTCGCATAGCGTTCATACACAATTAGCGTTTCAAACAAAAAGCTTGGGCGTCGCATCGCAATTAAAAATAAACGAATTTCAAATGGACTAATTCCATTAGGTAATAAATTGATCATTGTTTTTAGTTTGGTAATACTTAATACCGGTTGACATGTAGAGGCCCAATATCCTAAAAGTCCGGACCTTAGACAATTCGCAGCATTCGCGCAAGCTTACGTCCTGAAATTAGTCCTCAGCGTGAATTTAATCAAGATATGAAATAGACGTAAATTACCTCTGCTAAAGAATGCTAACAATACTAATTCAAAGATGAACATGAATATTGACGATGGAAATTAATCTTCTCAGTAATGACTCTGATAATGACACTCATTAAAACCGTGTGATTTCCCTCCCGCGTTGTTTTTGTTGTATCAGAACGAGGTCTGATTGTCGCGCAATGACCTAACTGCAACGTGTTTTTACCTTTCAAAAGAATTTTCTTTCGTACAAGTATGTTGGTTGCATTGTTTTATTTTCGGTTAAAGAGTGTTACGCGATTTGTCAGACGAGGTGCGAGTGTTGTGGGAAAGCGGCTTATTGTTTGGGACAAAGAACTAAAGTGTATCCTCGTTGGTGAATAATTAACCCCAATATTGAAGCTGTTTTATTTCAAAAAAGACTGGATTCATGTATTCGCCGTCGCTTTCACACGATTTCTTTGACATTATACACTTTCTCGTAAGTTTTGTTTATAAGTGCTATAACTGGAAGAAGATTTAAGCGGTCTGTTTAAATGTAATTGGAGGAACATTGTATAATTTGTAATAGTTTTTGTTTACAAGGCAAGGCTGGTTAGTGGTTTTAAATGAAGTGTGTTTGTGTGTATGCCTGTGCGTGTGATGGCTAATGGTAGTGACGTGCAACTAATAATGGAGGTTTCTTAGATGACTGTGCCAATTTTACTATTTGTTTGCTTATATGGAGAAATATTTTATGAATAAGTTTTTTTTATATAACATGTTTATTTAATCGGAATTAAAATATTAAAACTTATTTTTTTGCTTTCCGTTTTCTAGGGTTATTGAAAGCATTATTTAAATTTAAAACTTTACAGTATGCACTTTTTTTACCTAAATTTGACATACTTTTATTTAAAACTATTCAAAAAAATTCAATAAATATAGCCAATATGCGGTGTAAATAAAATGTTGAGCGTTTAAAAAAATTACAATTGAAATATTATAATAATAGCTACTAAGTTATGAAGGAAGCAAGGAAGAAGAAATGTGACTTGTAGGTTCATAAGGAAGTTGGCGAGAGGACGTGGTAAAAAAGTTCCAGAGGGAGCAGGTGAAATGGACAAAAGTAAAAACTCCTTACCTCGATGCTGTAGGACTTCTTGATAGCGAACATTTCGCGGTTCTTCTGGGCAGCTGCTACGGCCATTTCTTCTATCGACACTCCACTGGTTACGGTAGGGCCTGAACGTGAGTTCACTGCGCGCTTAGCTAGCTTATGTCTGCGAGAGCTTTACTGTCTTGACCACTGGCTGTTGTTGCCTGTCTGTCTACGACTCAAGCTGCCGTATTACAGTTGCTAACTAAACTTGGGATTGCAAACAGACCAATGCATGATGACCGTTCGCAAGAACAGTTTAAATAGTATTAGGCGCGCGCCTCCCACCCCGCAGCGCCTTTTCTCGCGCGTGCGTCAGCGCCCGCGGCCCCCGCTGCCGCGAAGCCCCGCGGCCGCACTCCGTCACCTCAGACCCCTCATTGTCGCCCCGAAAAGCTTAACAATATTTAGCACCCTCGACATCACCACAATATGACATCAAGTATGACATATAGGAGGGAATAATTTTTATATGTTTTAATATTAAAATAGAGATTTTCCTTGATATAAAAAACATATTGTACAGGTATATCGACCACTTTAATTAATAAACGATTAACTTAATCACCGTATTCGTGTGTATGAGAAATATACACAAATAATAACACATTCTTTCGCATTTTTAAAAGGATAAATTAAAATTTAGAGTAATAATTTTTTTTTATATTTTGTATGTATAAAATAAAAAAAAATTAAATTATCCGTACTGTTGCGGATAGTTAAATTATGTATATTTTTAGATTAACTTAAGTGCATTTTGTTGTGTACTGTTCATCCGTTGTTCATCAAGTTGCCCACAACCATGGCCTTTCGTCGGAAACAATGTACATACAGTTCCGGCCCATCGTGACTCTAGAGCGGAACTCACATCATACTTAATAATATTATATTTTAAACGTTAACTGTTTGATAACAATAATGAGGGATATTAAAAGTACTTTAAATATACTACAACTATTTTAAAACAATATTGATGCTACGATAACAATATATTTTAATACAATTAAGTTACGCAGACGTTAGTAACTATTCAAAATAAAGTACAACATAAATGTGGTGGGTTACCTTCTTACGTCAGGCTATTTTAAACAATCTTGAGTGACTTATTAAGTGCGAAGAAAGAAAACTTACGATGTTTATTTATAAATAAACATTAAGATGATAACCTAGATTAATGTAGGACAGTAAGTAGGACCAAGGTTTCACAATCAAATAATTAAAAAACGTAAATTTCCTGTGGATTTATTTTTAAGTAATAACATACTTTACAGCGGTATAATTTGACCTCTACAACTTATGATTATTATATATTAATGATAACATTTGAAATCTGCTTGGAGCGGTATGTGCATAAGTTGCAGAATGGATAAATATTTGTCTAGTACCTGTAGCAAATTAACCTATACGTACATAAATATAACAAAATCGATCGCTGACAATCCTTACACATATAAAGGAACTGCTAAATAATCTTAATAACGGAAAAATACTTATTTTTTTTTACGTGAAATTGACAGATGTTTGATAAAACCTAGTCAGTATTGATGCCGTCAGACTGGTGTGTCCCAGTGTCGGGGCAAAGGCCTTCCTGACCTCGCATCAGCATATCGTCGGTACTAAATTAAAAATAAACGTATGCTTTCCCCGATTAGTTTTGTTTGGAATTTATTATCTTTTTAGTTATTAAACTCTGCGTAATTACTGACGTTTTTGCGTTTTTATCGAACCGCTGTATAATTTAGCATTTTGTGTGAATAATCTTCTCATAATAAAAAAAACATGGCTCACGCCTGTGTTCGAAAGGGTAGGTAGTGGTACAAGTAGTACACCTACTTTTCATTGTATTTTTTTTATCCGTCCTTTGTGAGCGAGTCTATCGCCATATCGGACACGAATTCTAAACTTCTTATCCGATATTGTATTTAAAAAACAAATATCATTCAGCATTGCAGTCATATCGAATCAAATTTCGTAAAGTTACCATTAAAAATAATTAATTAAAGGACTAAAACTATATACAACACAAACCTATATTTTACCAGAGGTCATTTAAACGAGTGTGACAGATAATAAGTATTATTGTAATGTTTATTAAAAAATAAACATTATTTTTAAATATCACAAAACTTTTTCTGCCGTATTATACTTGATTGAAAATAGACGACACAATATCAGCTATGTCCATTACTTCGCCTGTATTTGCTTAATTTCCTCAAAGAAATTTGTAAAATTTAACTTCCGCATATAAAAACGTGATAGAAAGTAACAAAAGTAGCAAAGTTTTTAGCGTCTGTGGATTAACTGGAAAACTTCCGGATTAAAAGGAAAATATATATATAAAATAAGTTACACGTGTATACAGATCGCCTTTCATATTTTTCGCTTTTTTATTGTGTAGTCCATACTACAAGTTAGAAATAAATTTTTGCGAAATTGTTTCCTTCGTTATGATTTCTATCATAAGTTTTTAATTCAAGTAATGAGTACTTAGTTAGTTTTACAAATGAACTGTTAAAGTTGTGACCATGATTTGTTATCCATGTCTACTTTATTTTTAAATACAGGATAATTTTTACAAAAATGTATACCAGGTAAAAAGCGAGGCAAAATAAATGTAAAAACTTATCAATTAAAGCATATATTTATATTTGCAAGTAAAAATGTAGGATAGGTATTTTGTTAAATTCTGTATTTCTGTTTTCTAAGCAACGTTCGAAAAATCGATTATTAATCTAGTTATTTACATGCTTATTTTTATTATTTAAGGGCAACAAGTCGGTAATTAGATTAAATTTTATTTTATTTTATTTTAAATATAAACAATAATTATATAGCATCACCTAATTAACTTCTAAGAAACATTCAATAATACTTACCATTTTTAAAAATTCATTTTAAGCCAACAAGGAAGTAAACCTAACATTTCCTGTATAATTCCAAAAAATACCTGTTCTGAATAAATTTCGAATTTAAAATTCAATTTTGGACTGCTTTAGTGTTCAAGTATTTTGAGTTTACGATATTTAAGAGACGTTTTAAATAAAACCTTCGTAATACTTGATATAAACCTGTTCTTGATATGAAACATTTTTTTTCTTCTTCTAATATAAAATTTTTGGATACATCTGTGTATTTTAGATTTTTATATAAAACCGGAAGAGTATATCTTTTTTTTGTAAAACGTTTTATTTAATGGATTCAAGTATTCTAATCATTTACAGCGATGTAATTTTTTGGATCGGAATTAACGTAATAAACGTTAATTAATAAGTAATATTAATACGCATAGTTACCGACAATTATAACTGTGTTTTAATTACAATTTATTGTTAGATATATCCATACCAAAGACTTTAAATCTTCTGACAGAATACGTGAAAGATGTCGTGAAAGATTAGTTATTATTAATAGAAGTTATTTTTGTAACTAAAATAAACACTATTATGCTAAGTCTTAGATAAAGGTACGTGGCAGTCGAATTCTAGTTACAAGGCGACACGTAATTACAACACTGCCAAACTGGTTAGTTTGGCAGTGTCAATTGTTTACAGCAACGATTTCCTGTTCTTCCGTAATTCACAGAGGCCTTTTACAACGTAAATGTATGAAGGTAATACCCTAGCATTGGCTTGCGTCAACCGCCGGCTCGGGGTTTACCGAGAGCGCCTTAATAAAACTGTGTAATGTTTTTGGGTCAGCATACAGGTTTCGAGTTTTAATTTATTTTATCATTTGACAAATAACCGACTAAAAACCCAGCATTTTGATATCGCCCGGACAAAGATCGAAGCGCGCACTCTGATAACTAAATTGTTATGTCATTAAGTTTCGTAACGAAAAATTATAAAGTAATCTCCCGCGAAAAATACGACGTGTTCTTATGACGCAGTGATGTTTATCTCTTTGCTAGCAAGAAAGCTTGGGAGACTGAAAAAAAAAATGAAAGAATGCATTTGTGCATATAAAAATAATTACAAATTTACTATAAATTTTGGCGTGCGTTTCGGATTTTTCTTGTTATCTGTTTTTTAACTTTTTCAAAGGAGGAATACATTGACAGTTTGTCCCATCTTTTGGTTAAATATTAAATAGATCATTAGTTTAATTTATTGTTTCGTTCTATATGTATTTGTATAAAGACAATCTTTGTTCCTTTTGTAGATTTGATGACTTATGACCTCAACTTTAACTAAATTGGGAACTAAAGAGGCAAAATTTTCTAAGCGCCTTTCCCTCCCTAATGATAGTTAATACAAATTAAAACTCAAACAGAGCAATTAAAATGCTTAAAGAACAAAACCTTCATTTTGCGTTTGTTGGGAATGGAATCTAGAATAGTTGGTGCGACAGATAAAAACTTCAACCGCTTAACTGTACGGTCGAGGAACATAATGTGTGGGTAATGTATGTAGATAGTTTTTTTACTTTGTATTTATTTTTATTTATTGTTTTATCTTGTGAAAACCGGGAGCTCTTTTATATATGATAATAAATAATTGTCGGTATTTACGTCCGATATCACATGTCATCGATTACGCTGTTTGCTGACGAAAACGGGTTATTATAATTTGCACATACGTATTATCTAAATTAAATAAAATAGATATGCGCTCACGCCGGTAATCCAAAGAGGTGGGCAGAGATTATGAATTTCCATTTAGTATGATCCTAGCACACATCTCCAGCGTCTTTTACATCGAGGAATACATGCTCTTCGATAACAAGTACTTCTTACCTCATCATCAATTATCTATAAATAAAACATATAGGAACAAATAGTCTCTGGAGATTTGGTTTACCAAGAATTGATAAATTTTGTCGTCGTATTATTGAATACAATTTTAGCGAAAGACATCATGGGATTCCCGCTCGACAGGTGGCAATAAAGAGCGGGCAGCGGGAAAACGAACTCTGTTACATTAGATGCGTCATTACATACCGCTATGGTTGTCACAACTAGGTGTTTTTATATAAATAATAAATTTCGCATTTTAAGTAATAATAAATTGTTTGTAAGTTAAAAAAACACACCCGTTGTCATGTTTTTAGTAACTAGATGGCGTTATCTTCAATCTTAAAATTAGTGAAGATCAATCTTTAATAAATTTGTAAAGTTTCAATATAAGGTGATGTTTATAAATGGGAGAATCGAGCTTTAAAAAAGTCCATACATAACTATGAAAACAAAACTTGTTTACAAATAACCTTACAGTTCTTTAATACAATACGAACTGGTACTGATGAAACATGAGATCTTGGACGTCTTCTTTATGTTGAGCATTTTTAAGGAAGTGGGTTTGGGCAACCCTGTATATAAAACAAGTTTTAACACGGTCGACAGTCGCGTTTGCTGCTGCAGATTTTTTATTTGTGATTTTCCTTGCACACATTTATCAATATATACCTTAAAGTACATATTTTATAAAGAGATTTCACATTGGACTTGGAATTAGCATTGCTGTGTTCATCAAACTGCTTACGTATATGTTTACGTATGTGTGTCTCTGTCGTCACATGTAACGGTTGATAACAATCAGGTTGTAGATGTACTGGGTTTATACTGAGCTCATAATGTAGAATGCATTCATATAGTGTGAGGTACTTATATTTGAACGATGCTTTATTTACATATATACATACATGTCTATGTCCTAGAATGGATGGACCGATGATCAAATTATAAAAAAGATAGTCAAACTAGCGGGAGCGCACTCAATGGGTTGGCAGAGGATCGATCTTTGTGGCGATCTATGAGAGAAGTATAGCAGTGAACGACTATACCTTCAAAAGGTATATCATTTTCTACTGATTTTAATAGTTAATTATTTCCTCATTAATATTTAATAGAAGGGTAATTTAATAGCTAATATATATTTTTTCTTCAATTCTATTGCTAGCGTAAATCATAATGAGTCTGTTGGGAGGTTATTTAATGTTAATTTAATAAATTTAGACTTAAGAAGTTGATGAAGAGTTTGTTTTCTGAAATATTCCATTTCTTTAAAAGATTGTTTTTTTTTTTACAAAAATCATATCTTCACCTTCCTCGTGTAATGATAACTTTGTGTAGCATACTAAGGTGTCATTATGGGTCGTGACAGCGGTTCCAACATCGAGCAAAGAATAGAAAATTCAGTACGATGAGAGATGATGAGACCTTTCCTTGTGGAAAGTCATGATGCATGTGATTTGTAATCATAACAATGTGAACCCGCTCCGCTTCCGGCGTACGGAAATGATACAAAGTGTCTGTCTCAACATTGCAAGCACTTTCACCGTCTATAGAAAATGGGTTATATTTAAATTTTTACTTTTATTTATGTTTAAAAAGTAAACTAACTTACGGTTTTTAATGACACTTTGTATGTTTTCACTATTTTCTAGTTGCTAAAAAATGTGTTGCTATTTAGATTAAGATAAGAATATTATTTAGATAAATTTAGACCCTTTTTATACGAATCCCAGATTGTTGTATTGAACAATACAATGATATTGCGCTTAGAAATATGCGCTCGGTATTCAAGACATTGCTTTGTTATGTTACTAAGCATGTAATAAATGTACGTATGTAGCTTCAACAAATAAAACATTAAGTCGCAATTGGTATTTGAATAAAATCATTGTTTTAGTTATATATAAAGTTGTGATAGAGTTTCTGCAATGAGGACCTGCATTCTTTTGTTTTATTATTTAATTTAAATGTTAAATACCGCTATTTTCAACCTATGTATCCTGGTTCTGTCTGTACATTGTTCATTAAAGGTTGAAGTGTTTCTTTAGTATGTCTGTAATCTGGTTCAGGTTCAGGTGAAAGATCTTTACCATAACAGTCAATTATTTTCGCAATATGAATTTCTTAAGTCAATCTTCCTTCATTCATCAGTCCAAATTACCAAAGCATGAGTTAATTTTAGTCTATATTTTCATATTTAAAATAAATATATCCCTTAGAATGTGATCACACTTTTTCAAATTTTGTATAAAGTGCGTATATATTTCTTAAGTTGTAGACACAGCATAGGTATAGCATGTAGTCTTGATATATTTGACTTTACTTTTCTAATATCCACATATTTCTATTACTTTAGCGAAAGCGTGAGCGGAAAATGTTAGTTTATTTTATAAGTCGTATTATAAACTGAGATTGAGTTTTAAATTGAATTACGTTTCTATATTTTTACATAAACAATATTCGAATATATTTTTCGAATTGGAAATTTCATTCAGACGCCAATATACTTAAGATTTTTAAATATGTTACTTGTGTATTGTGAATGAACTTGTTACAAATTCCTTGCTTTTTATGGTATTACGCTTTAAATTATGTTTAATAGGTAAATTTCATAAATGTCGAAATTGCATTGAGCCGAATTCTTGTTGTTTTAATTTAACAATTAAGATAAATTATTAATATTTTGTAATATGGTATGCTATATGGCAAGATCGCGAGACATTTTTATTATTGTTTTTACGCATAAAGGCCGCGGAATGGGTACTCCTGGACCGGTTTAATAATAACTTAACTGATAAGTGGTTGTTTCTACAATATACAGTAAAGGGCAAATTAAATGTTTTAGATGACACTAGACGTCTGTGCTCGGGATTTGTATCAATTAAATTGTTCCCGTTCAATTCGTATTAAAATTTTAGTGAGTGTACAACAAGAAATAAATGATAAAGATTTTATGCCCTTACCCCGAACTCGCAACTGCAGGCTGAGGTTATTTAATAAATACTTTTTTGTGAAGTTTATTCACGTCAAAAGCTAAAGCTTGTATATAAATTATTCGTTTCAATTTGAAGTATTTAAGACTTTTGACTGTGACAAGGCATGAAATTATACACTGCTAGTTTTTTATTAGACAAGTAATTTCCTTATAGTTAAAAATGTGGAAAGCGGAAAGTCATTAAAGTCTTTTATACTAAGACTGCAGGTAATCTCCGTTTGTAATAGGGGAATCCCAGGCAGTTACATCGTAGGTCTTATTTTGAACTAACGGTTTACCATTTTTAATTGTAATCAAGCTTCGAAAGAGTGATCTTTCCTGCTAGGATATTACTTTTAGTAAAACGAAGTATGCTCTCATTAAATTAAACAATATCTGCTGAAATAGATGGCTAAAGATTCGGCTTGCTAACATATTAGTGATGTACATTGTTGCCCACATTGTTTAAGCTCAAATAGCTTACGTAACTTACTCATTATAACACAAAATTATTATTAAAATATTCTCTCAGATTACAGTAAATTAACAAATAAATAGCGATAAAGATATAGTTAATAAGAGCGTCGAAAATCAATATGGCTTTATGCGCAGGCAAAAGTTTAATGTGTTCATTGCTTTATGAGCAAGCAGGAAACAGCTCATCTGATATAATAAGTGATTACCGTTATAACATTATTATTAAGAGGTATAAGGGTCTTTGCGCACATGAACACAAGTTGCAGGCGCATTCTGATTTGTTACCTTATTCTTTCAAAGAAACTACAATCGTGTTCCTTCGGAAATTTTACCGACAGTATGTTATAGTATTATGTGAAGTAAATTTAAAAATAATATACTTTTTTTAGAATATCGGCAATCTTGATAGTTGAGATATAACGTAAAGTGTTATTTACTATGTGAATCAGTAAATAATGCGTAGCAGTTAACATAATCTTTATCTGATTCTACTACTGGTATTAAGTTTTACATTTCCTAAAATAAACTACAACATGAACGCGGCAAAACTCGTCAAGGTCGACACACTGCAGGACATTAATCAATAATTCATGATCAATGTTGTGTACTAACATATAAACATTTTAAAATAATTTATAATTGAACTATTATCGTTGCTTTATAATTGGATTTAGAACAAGTCAATGTGCACGTTGTTATATATAAAATTGTTTTTAAAGTGTAATAAACGAATAAGCGCACAAGCGTCTGTAAAAATATTACACGATATATATTTTTTTAATTTTAATTAAATTTTTAGCACTAGTAGCTACAATTTAACACATGTTTTAAAATTAAATGTAATTTATGGTAAATTTTTGTTGTCACGTTAATGAATCATAATTAATTAATTTATTATTAAATTTAATAAAGACAGTTCTTCCTGTCTTTTATCTAATAATATGCTTTACCCTATTTTATTAAAATGTAACCTAAGAAAAATCACAGACGGCGTCCTTAACCTTCGAATAATATTTGCCAGTGTGTGAGCAAAAAGAGAGGACTTCAAAACATTTCAAACTTACCAATTAAAAAAAAAAATTAAAAAAATGTATGACAGAACGACAGACACCTCAAGCTGTAAATGACCTGTGAAATACTCTAAACAGGAACATAAAGGTTAATAACAAACGAAGGAAATTTTGTTTCATTTTAATTTTTATCGTTAGATGAAGGATGGAAGGACTGACTTAGAATTTTACGAAAAGTGTTTAATTAAGAGATTGTTTTAATAAAACTCCAATAGGTAAATATCTGTGGGTCAATAACCGTATGCCATGGCTGCTCATTTTGTGGAGTACGATGCTTTCAATGACCGAAAGCGTGAGTAACTTCACTAAATTTTATGCACACGGCGACGACTTTCACGTACGTAACCTCTTCCAAGGAGATCTGACCTGTTTCGTATAAGAACCTTTTTGCAGTACGACTTTTTAAAGTATTTTGTTTACAGAATGGATAAAGTGAGATATATTATATAACATTAATAGAAGTTTTTAAAAATTTAAACAGAAAAAATTACATTTCTTACTCCGTGATCATATATTTATAAGTAAAAAACATGCTTCTATCTTCAATTTCAATTCTTTGTATTTTTTACATTAGATTTTAATTATAACAGACACTATAATATATGAAATAGGTGGTCAACATGAACAAAGGCAAATTGGATGTTCCTTACATATAAAGATTTAGTGCATCTTTAATACCTTAATTTATCATTTACTGTATATATTGTAATGAAAGTATAAACTCCTCGGCGACGCAGCTGAACCCCTTTACGACTTCAATGTAAAAGTTTCAGGTTCGAAACCCGGGTCGGGCAAAGTGTTATTCGGTTTTTCAACTCGATATCAATCCGGAGATAGGACAACATGGGACGCAATATGGCGAATAGAGGGTATATCCTTTCGGTAATCAGTAAACTTCAAGATAATGTAACGCATAACGCATGATTATTATATTCTTATTTGAAGTTTCATCAACGAAACGTCCTTGTTAGTTTCGCTATGGCCTAATAACATAACCTTCTTGCAATGAATGTGTTACTTATCGATTTTTTGCCGTTTTATTAAGTTCACCTTCTCTTGCACGTTTCAATGTCATGTGTGTTCAAATTGTGTAACATAGGTCTTATTTAACATCGCGCCAATTTGCGGCCACCTTAACGCGATAAGCCTCGCCGATTCGATTGTTACGTGAACAAATTGCAATGGTATTGAGATCGTAACTAGCTGCAAATATGTATGTTTTACAGTTACACTAGCGGCTTTCGGCGACTTTGTTTATGTAGAAGGCCTTTTAGTGAAATGCGTATTTATTAAGAACATTTTTCTATGTAATGTAATCGATGTACAATGGATTTTTATAAAGTACATTTAATACGGACGTTTGTTTTCTTTCAAATTCATATGGATTTGTTTTTAATGAATTTGATTTTCGAAATACGACAATAATATTTTATATTTGTTATATTTATAGCAGTAACTTTGAAGTTAAAAACCTTTATTTTTATAGACGGCCTTTGCGATTTATACATATCTCACACCTGTATTCCCCGAAGGGATAGGCAGAGGTGCAACTAGTGCGATTTATACGTTAACGTTAAACCCAACTTTTTATTTAATCACGTGATTTTTAAACAATAATTTGCTCGCAGTCAAACAACCTTACAGTAATTGTATGAAATTTGGAATGGCGGACTATATTTTTTAAATTAAATTTGAAACTGATTATATAATGTCGATTACAAACTTGAACTTTTTAAATTGAACGATTTGACTAGATTTTAAATTACAAAAAAAAAAATCGTTTGCAGATAAACAAACCCGCGAGTTTGTCTTAGAAACAAAGAACAAACGATTTCACTAATTTAGTGACAAGAAAAGTAAGATGTTTTATAGCCTTCAATTAATTCTCAGGCGAAGATAATTTATAACAATTTTAAATATAAATATTTATAATTTTCGTTGTTATTGCGACATTCAGAATGACTTTGCGTGATGAAACAATAGTTTGATCTATTTATCTTAAAATTAGCTTTTCAATATTTTTCTTGTAATGGTTTACAAGGTTGTTCTAGAACGATTATCTGTGTACATCAAAAGTAACATCATAGCAGCAAAACGATTTGTTAAATAATTGACTGAGATATAAAAATCTTGTTTCCTTTATCTTTCTTTTATTTCTTTTATTGTTGAAAAAGATTGAATCTCAATTACATGTATTGGATTAAACCATATATTATCACAAAAACATATTAATTTAATGTCAGAATCTGTTTTTAGTTGGTTGCTTTTGTTTCAGGACATTAAATAAACCTTTTCTTATTTTTCTGAACATTTTCTTTTTTTTATAGTAAAAAGGGGATAAACGAGCCACGAATCGCCTAAAGTCAGATGATCACTACTGCCCATGAACATCCGCAATACCAGGGGAATTGCAGATGCGCTGCAGGCCTTTGAGGAGGGAGTATGTTCGTTTTTTGAAGGACCCTAAGTCGTATCCGCTTGGAAATAAAAATATGAAATAACCTAGATTCAATTTAGCCTCTATAATCTGTCTCTAAGTAAATCTTGTTATTTTAAAAAAGCGCCATGCTTTCCGCGATTTTTTATTTACTTGAATTTTAAGGTATCTTAACTAATTTAATCAACCGTCACAATCCTGCTAAGAGTTACTGAAGCTCGACATGTTTTTGTCTACTAACAAAACCTCTCACTAACATTCCGAGTTTATTTTAGTAAGGCACCGCATTGCATCATTCTAGAACATTTCCTATCCGGTTAAATTCCATCAAATCTTTTTATATTGATATTTTTATTTATACTATATTCCTTTTACATTTTTGTTAACGTGTAAAAACATTATTACTTCAGGATCTTCATACGTTATGTATTTATAAATTAAATTTAAATCCATATGATTGTTGTCTGATTACACAACATACTAGAAAAGGGTTAGAAAATGTAAGGATGGGTAAGGTCCTTTGATAACAACGTGAATTCACAGCGTCTTTAAAAAAAATGTGTCGACGCAGAAGGAGTTTGGATACAAGATGCTCGGAAAAGATGTGTACAGCGAAATATCCCTTGGCCGAAAATACGACCCTGTATATGCAGTAGCAGATATCCTTTGATTGTTATTGGACTATGTACAGTAATTATATCAATCAAGTAAATATAAAACCGCGACAAGGAAATGATATCAACCTTAACATGATGTTTTTATTTGTATAAGACTATAATTGAAGTAAATAATATCTCAACAAAAACTTGCTGTACTAAATTAAGCAATATAGATGTAATGAGTATATAAAAAAATCGTTAATAACGAGTTTGGTGAAGCAACCGCACATGGCGCGGAATGATAAAATAAAGCTAAATTCTTGCAAATTAAAACTTCTTTGTTATTATTTTTTAAACTAATTATTTCTAGCCGCTTTGATTAAAAAAAAACAACTATTCCAATTAGTTATGGCGACAGAAGGCCACTAGGAAGTTGTCTGGAAAATTTCTTCCATCTCTGACTCATGACAATGTTCCGGCAACTGATTAGTTTTTGTTTTAACATAGTTCTTTAATATTTATATATTAAGAAAACAATGTACAAGTAATAGGTCTACAAATATTTCTCAAATTGTGTACTATACCTTACAGTTAAGCTTTGGTAATGTAAAAAGTATCTGTGACCGACGGACATGCACATCGTTACGTATGCATCGATGTATGGATAGAAGAAGCGAAAAGGATGTGCCAGGATCACACAAAATCCAAAATAAGACGGACATCAATAATCTCTGTTTCCCCTTTGAGTGCCGGACGTGAGTTCATATTTATTTAAATTTATATTTGATAGTATCGTTTGAATTATAACTTAAAATCGAATTTAAGCTTATATTTTTTTTACTAAACTTTAACAACTCAATCAATTATGAAATTTCACAAAACACATTGTCAAGTGACAAAAGATTGGGTGACTTTTGTCTCTAAAATATCTTTTCCCGAGGGGTACATACAACCTTCTTGTACAATAACGGGTACCATGGTAAAGAAGGTTGTCACGTGTGTGTCGTGATCGGTTTTTTCATTTAAAGCCCTTAATTCGTTCACTAACACATAACATTTATCAACAAAAGCATATTACTAACACTCCTAACTATGAACGAATTAAATAAAAGATAAGGATTTGTTTTTTCTTACTTTCATTTTGGGTTAAGTTATTGTTAAAGCTAATATACCTTTAAGATGTATAATTTTATACACGAGATCGATTAATATCTCGCTATAAGAGACCCACAACTTTAATTATCTATCCTATGACTTAGTGGTAAAAAAAAAGTTTCAAATGTAACATTGGTTGAGGCAGTATACAGCATTTATTGACATTATCATTATATAAGACATCTTCACAGAACTCACCGGATGATGATGGTCTTTTTATACATTCGTTCTAAGAAACTGTAATGCTCATTCATCTTATTAATGATTGAATCATTAAATTAATAATCGTCATTACAGACAATCTCCAGAATGGTTCTCCAAACATTTTTGTTTTTGTCGAATTTAACCTCAAAAGACAATATCATTCAGATGCCATAGAGTTTTTATATTACAAAAATTGAATGTAGAGTAAAATTTTAAATTAAATATTTTTAAATAAAAATATAATTGTATGAAAAATGTTTGTAAACAGGTGGGTAGAGATCACAGATATCCCATTGGTAATAATTTTATTGTACTAATTTAATATAAAACCACAGCTTGAATACACTTCAACGAGAACCATGAGGAAATAAAATATAGAATGTTTTTAATGAAAGATATACCTACGTATCCCTTTTTTTCTTATACCATCGTTTCAAATGGAAGAACTCCGAAATAGTTTTAATTACAATTCAGTAAATACTCACTGAAAAAAGTCATTAACGCGACGTCCGGGTTTTGTTCCGGGTTTCCAGATTTAAAAGCAGATCACGCAACTACCTAGTGATCGTAACTCCGTGTCTTGTCTTTAAATAAATTATACAAAAAAATACAATAAACAGTGAACGAATGCTACTGCAATGTATTCTTACATAGAGTAAGTTTTGTGCATACAGTAAGGTCAAACGTAAAGACAATATGCTAAGGCATTTACAGTAATTGTTTATATGCTAGTGATACTCAAAGCAAGTATCGATATTAATAAATACAAAGCCAGGCCAGTTTTGTATTTATGTTTTTATATTTGGAACATAAAAAAAAAACTTTTTCATATTTCTATATTTGCCTGGAATCTGGAATTCGTTGCCGTGGTTTCACGTCAGCTCGCTCCCTGTCATGGCATAATACAAATTCCCAAAAGTGTGTACTACGTAACGGGAAGCATAGGTGCGTGTGTTAAACCTTTTGAATATTTTAATAACAGCAATAAACAAGAAATACGTATTGAACTATATTTATATTCGAACTTTTGTATATGGACTTATATAAACGATAAGCAGTAACAGACCTGTTTTATAACAAATACAATATGACCGTATCTATAATGGTAACTTGTTGAACCCTGCACTAGGTCACGGTCGTCCGAAATGTCTAACAATACGCGGATAGTGATCGGTCTATTGATAGCTAAATACAACCAAACTTATTAAGAGTCAATCCAATTAATGTATTAAAAAAAACTATATTCGTATTAATATGTACATATTTTGAGTGTTGAGTTTGCGAGTCTCTGATTGATAGAGAAAAATATATAAAGAGAGAGCCAGATACGTGGTGTTTTGATCACTTGATTAAGAAATTAGACGTGGGCAGGAAAGGAGTGATTTTTGTCGCATGGGACGATTATAAGAAAGAGGTTGAAGGACATCCCAACTATCAAATATACATTCATAACACAACGCACATTCTATTTTTAGTATCAGAGTGTATGGTGATGCTGTGTAATCACTTAATGTGTTTATAATAACATCTAACAATAAGTATAACTTGAATCACGGAAACATTGATCTATGAGAATTAACGACCTTTGAGAGAAAAAAAAACATATCTCACGCCAGTATTCCCCGAAGGGGTAGGCAGTGAGTAAGTAGTGTAACTAGTGCACCCACATTTCGCCGTATGTTTTCCGTCCCACAATGTGATAGGGGGCGAGCCTATCGCCATATCGGGCACAGGGCATAAACTCCAGGCTGATATCAAGTTGAAAAACCCAATATAATTTTTTCCGACCCGGTAATCGAACCCGGGATACCACTGAGCCACCAAGGCAGTTGAGAGCGCTCAGTATAAGTTTTTATTACCTGCACCCGCATCACGGTCGGGTAGCTCCAAATTCTGGTGATAATAAGAGTTTAAAGATAAAGATTACATAAATGGAAATAGGATAATTAATGATAGGAAACTTCAAATGCAACCATTTATCTTAATGATATGAAGCAAGCAATTGTTTTATAGTTAATTTATAAATAATTTGTAGTGGTTTATATCACAACTTTATTGTAAAATACAGATAGATATATTAGAGATATATTGTATTATGTAGAACAATTTTCCTTTTATACAACCACAGATGAATCTGACAAATAAATTAAACGATCGCAACACCACTTGCAGTTATAAAGTTCGGTCATAATAATAAAAAAGAAATTTTTTAATGTCATTTCCTTGCGCATTTAGATAAAATAATACTAAATAAGATTTGGCTGATTTATTGTAAAAAAAATTAATACACGTCATGCACGCGTCATTCAAACGTAATTATTACATCAAACGAAGAAGCACCTACGAATGTTATTTGACGTAGAATCATTGATACTGTTTTAATGTATTTTTAATTTGGTTTTGTCAGAGACCACGAACTTTGTTAAAAGATTACGTCAATCCATTTCCGGTATTTACCCTTGACCGGGCAGAGCACTAAGTAATTATTAATACAGCTGAATTTTAAAGGAAAGTTTTGTAATATAGGTAGTTCGGTTTTTTTTAATAGACTAACTATTAGGTGGGGAGATGTGATTCATAACATTATGATTTCTAAGGTTGTTATTAATGGTGTAAACACACAGTGTACTTTAGTTGTTTTTTCATTACATTTATTTTTTACAATCACATTGCAAATAAAATTCATGATTGTACTTAAGATATTTTTTAATTAAATAAAAAGTATCTAATAATCGAGAACATAATTGATATAGCTATACAAGGAAAGAATAATTTCTTTGCAGATTGGCCTTGTGTCGAACAGAATTAGTGTCCGAGCGAAAAAAAAAAAGCCTGAACCCGTATTGTCAAAGACAAGCTTAGTGTATGAAACGAAAACACTCTGTTATTTAACAAAAGTAACGTTCTGTAAACATTTCTTAACCCGTTCTTTTTAAATCAAAAAGTGTTATACATAATTTATTTTTATTTTAAGACGTGCAATTTATTGGTTGGTTGGCTTAAAACATGAGTGACATAAATTTATGAAAGATAATACGTAAAACGAATGTTTTACGTATTATCTTTCATAAATTATTACTAAATGTTTCAGTATAATCGAATGCATGGTACTTAGTTTTCATTATAAATAATAGGCATATCAACAGTATGTAATGTTATAATTATTTTAAGATGACACAATTTTATATTCATAGTACTCAAGGATAACATAGCGCTATAGTATAATTCCAATAGGTAACCACATTATAATATCAATTAGAGTCGAGAACTTACCTGACTAAAAGCAATGCCTTTTACAAGAGTACGTTGTACTTGGAATAGGGTTGTCGCTTTTAAATAAGAAAAGAAATTTACAAGAACAATTTAATTTAGATCGAAGTTTTGAATCCAACTAGATTGTACACCAAAATGAAATGTAAAAAAAAATATAACTACGAATTCTTCCATTTAATAACTTAACAAAATAAAAAGAAATAGTTTTAAAAGATAAGGGCGCATGCGGCAAGGGGAAGCTTATTTTGTGTCCTGTTCAACTATCACAGATTATATTGATTGTAATTCCGTCTATTGTTGGTATAATAAATATATTTAAAGTTTGTTTTTGTTTTAATTTATTGCGCCTAACGGCAAAACCCAGGGGAAGTCCGAGCGAAGGCAGCCCTCGCCTTGATCGTATATCGACCGGTATAAGTGAACGTGAATTATTAGCAGTGGACATTTTTCTTCTCTTGTAGACACAGTTGCACTCACTTCCTGAAACCTATATAATATACAAATAAAATAACCTTAAAAGAATTCTAAGTTCTGTGAAATAAGACAGAATATCATTTGCACTATATACATTTTAAATTCCTTATATCGATTTGCATTCCTTTTTTTACAAAATAAGGAATCTAAAAGGCGGATACTTGTGACATATTATGTAGAATATACGTTTTGAATAAAGGAAGTAATTTAATGTAACAATTCAATGTTGTTAATATACAATAACGTACTTACTTGAATGGGGACTAGTAGTGTGGGGGCGCCTTCTTTTAAAATGGACCGAAGGACCGCACACAGTGGAAGGCCTATCTCCAGTATTGGAAGAAAATGGGTGTAGTACAATTAGGTTCCTATTTAAATTAATATCTCTTCCTATATTTTTGGTTCTATAAGTAAAATGACCAATTATTTTGAACGTGAAACAGTATGTTAGAGTATTCGATTCAAATTCAAGAAGTAAAAATGAAGTAAAAAAACTTCTCTTTTTCTCTCAAGCACTTAATAAAATGGATATAGTTGTGTAAAAGGGTTCAGACAAAGAAGTACTTTAAACTGACTATATGATACCTACACAAGTATATACATACATTAAAATTCTATAGTATATTTGAAAAACTTTTTTAAATCAAGCTGGAAATGTTTCTTAGGTTGCTTTGTTCTTTTAAATTACGACGATATGCAGGCTTTGTGTTTTTGTCGACCTTAAACTGGTTTACTCTGGTTTTACATTATTTTAATTACAAGAATATAAACGCATAGACAACTTTAACGTTATTTGTCTTCTGTGATATAAGATCCATCTAACTCGACGAACTGATTTAATCTCTATTTTGTTTATTTGTTTATTCTTTATTTCTATTAAAAAAGTCGGACTTAATGTCTTAAGGCATTCTCTAGCAATTAAACCCAGGGCGTAGAGATAACTTAGTTATAGGCAATAATAGAGAAGTAAATTAATAAATTTAAATAAAAAAAGATTTATTATTAAATTAAATGGACTGAAATATAAGAATAAGAATCTCTACATAACATTTTATCCTAAAGTACATTTTACTAAAATCTAATTCGATTTAGATCAATTTATTTTCTGATAAAATTTGTTCGAATGTACGGCAATTTGAGTCAATATTTTTTCAAATGTATCGTAGTAGTACCTATATTTTAACAAACTACGACCTGCCCCGGCTATTCACCGAATATTCTCGGTTCTTTTCTATTATGAAATGGATGTATTATATAATACATAAATCTTCTCCAACCTCTGTGTTTATTTGTGAAAAGTGAGTGTGTACGAGGAGCACAGGCGTGAGGTATAAATATGTTAGAAGTGGACATAACCCGCACACCTTGGTGGCATACTAAAGGAGCCGTAATCACAGCTTGTAAAAAGCCTTCGCATAAAGAGTTTGCCACGCGTCTGTACTACAGATTGTGACCTTCACGTGCCTTCCAAATGTTTCTTAGACATACAGATTTCTGCACAGGTTTCCTCAACCGCTAAGCAAGTAACGAGTAACGTTTTCAACTGAATAATATATTAACAACTTTTATTTTAAGTAAATATGGTACATTAAGTATTATAATTCCTGACATAATTCTAACACTCAAATTAAAACTAAGGTTTTTTCCAATAAGTTTTGTCACATAATTACGATCAGTTTTGAAAAACTCTGAAATAAAATTCCTATATTACCCAGACTATTTAATTAATTAATTATTGTACGTCATTAATGAAGTTTGAATGAATGAATGTGTTCAATATTGTACATTGAATGAATGGTTAATTTAACTATTGTACATTAATAAGATTTAAAATAATATAGTTTTATAAGGGTAATAGAATGATTAATTAATACACTAGGAAGTTATAAACTTTATCAACTATAAGAAAACGAATGCACTTTATAATTTTAGCATACCATTATCCCACATACACTTGTTTTGTGTCAATTTTCTTGTCGGTAGTAATCGCGTATTTCTGCGTAATTACTAACAACAAGAATATTTCTGTTTATTCAAAAATAAGTTTATTTTAATATTAAATTAAAGAAGTAATTCAAGTGATTAGAAATGGTCACTTTACTCACATGGAATTATCAAATTCAGTCAATATAAATCGTTAAGATACTATTTAATAATTGTATACCATTAAGATACATTCACACTTCTGACACCAGAGTTAGTAATATAGCACTATCAAGTACCAGTAAAAGGTTGAAAGAAAATAAATCTAGGTATTTTAAGTCTTTGAACATAAAACACTTTGACCATCGAGTAACGTGACGTCGTAGAATAAAATTCAATTCCGCCGCGCTGTTATAAATCTATAGCGCGTTGAGTAAATTGAAGCGAGTGCCGATAGAGGTAGCGAAATTTCATTATTTCCGAAGTTCCGCCGGCCGGTCCATTGAACAGCTGCGAGCGCCCGTCACTGCTCGTAAATCAATCGACACGACCGGATCTAAGTACATCTACATCAATTTTACATAAAACACAAAGGACCTGTCGATTATATTGTACCGTTATACTACAATCGCGTACAAGTGCGCACGTAAGTCTTTTATCGTATGTATTTGATTGTACTTTTAAAATCTATCCTATTTGAAATTTTAATTTTTTGAGGTTGAATAACAAGTTATATGCTGCTCTATCAAGTCACCAATAGACAGCTTTAAAGATGATAATTTCATCATTTCAAAAGTAATTCTGTACTAATGTTATATAGAAACAATTTAATATATTGGTTTCGGTATATTCAAAAACTACTAAACATATAAAATTCTTTTACCAATAGAAAGCTCCAATCAGCAACTAATATTTATTTATATATTGTTTCTTCTATATTCTTTCTTCTTATTTATGTTGTCTACACCTAAAAAGATCCGGAGGATATTGGAGTGGCAAAAGTGGGGACACACAGAAGATGAATTTTAAGAATGTACCTCTTCTGTAGTAAACAAGGTTTAACTTCAATAAAAATAATGAAATACGGAATAAAATTAACAAATTAAGTTTAGCTAAATGGATGATTGACTAGATGAAAGTTACTTCCAAAGTTTGTGACGTAGTATATGAAGTAATAATCTCATGGCCCAGTTAGCCCAATAACGATAGACTATCAGATTATAAAAATATATTTAAATAAGGTATAGGCAAATAAAGATGCTGACCAATCTTTTTTTTTAACTTCTTATTAGGAATAAAATAGTCTATTTAATAACGTACGCAAAAGGCTAATCATTATAAGACATTTAAAAAAGTATCAGTCATTTTATAAATCATAAAAAGAACTTTGTTTTTAAGAATACAGAACACTGCCTGCTTTATACATGCTTTATTCTTTACGAGCATTTGTTTTTGTTTAAAGTGTCGGGAAGTGCGTGTGTAAGGAACGCGTTTGTACTGCCTAGTGTTAATCAAATTAACATCTGCGTGACTCCACAAGAACTCGATTGAGATGTTACAACCACAATGCCGATTAATAGTGAATTGTACATAATAGAATAATCTAAACTAGCAACCGGCCTTAACTCGAGTAAATAGACAAAAAAATATTTAAAGCCTCGATTAATTGCTGACAAAAGAATGTACTATTAGTGAGAATTTATCTGGAACAAACTATAAAACATTTTATCTTTATAATATTACCTTACATTTATTTGCTAATATTTCTTATACAATACTAAATTTCGAAGGAAATTCCATGAAGTTTATAGACAGGAATTCGTAGTATTTTTATAAGATATTAAAAAACTCTAAATTCGATTATCGAATTATTTAACTTTAAATGGTAAAGATCGCTGTATTTCCTGTTTACATCATTAATATTAGACGCAAACTAATTTGAATTAAAAAAAATAAATATTTCCGACACCTTCCGTTGTGACGTAAGAATGTTTACATCAATAAATATGATACGTTTTAAATTTATAGCGACTCTCGAAGCCAACTTTTGTATTTCGTATGTTGATTGAAGTTGTTGTTGAGCTGAATTCCACACTTACCAGGATCTCATAACATAATATATAGTTTGATTTATCCTTTCATACAAAATTCTGTTTCATGAAACAATACTTGATCAAAAGACTAAATTCAGCAAAAAAAATAATTTCGAGAATTAATTGAACCCAGTCGGCTTCGGCAGCACAAATCAAAACAAAAATCGGTGCTCTCGGGTTCGATCCCGGGTCGGGCAAAGTAATATTGGGTTTTTTAAATTAATAATATTAACCCGGAGTCTGGAGTTTGTATGTGATATGGTAGTAGCCTCGCCAATGTATTACTTCATGGGAAGCAAATGCATTAACGGTAAAAAGGGGGTACACTAGTTGCACCTTTGTCTATCCCTTTGTTGAGCATAGGCGTGAGTGTGTGTATTTAATCGTACCCAATAATGTCTGTCACAACACTATATTCTTATTCTCAACATTTAGTTTTGTTTAAATCCTAATAATAGATAGTATTTAGAAGGCAAAGTAATAGTCTACTGATAATGCACCAGCTGGCAATAGCCGTCACGTAATAGCCACGGCCTAAACGATTGGCAGGACCTTGGCGTATTGCGATAGTGTCACAAGCACTTTCCTGAAGGAATCAAACAAAGGAATAAACGTGAATGTATGTCGAATGTTTTTTGTTTAAAACGAGTGAACAGTTATCATGGAAGAACTGAAATTTCGTTAAATGCAGTTTTTATTATAGTCACTTGTAAAATCATTAATCCTTGAAGTTCATTATTTGATGCTGCTTGAATTATCTTGTACAGGTTTTTTTTATTTTCGGAATTCGCATATTTACAAATCGATATGAACATTCAGCAAATGAAATTCCATCTTTAAAATCAAATACAAAAGTTACCAAGTCAAATTGAGTAAACTTCCGAATTTGTAAAATTCAATAATCAATTTGTCATTGATAATATTTAGTTTATTAATATTTGTAAGTAGTGGTCAACTATTAATCGTAATAATCAATGATAATATTAGAGATGTAAAGTTTAAAATTATTTATAGTGTTGTACTAAAAACGTAAACAAACTTATTATAACCACGGAACTGGTCTTAAGTAAACAGCCGTTTACAAAACACGATTAAAATATATGTATTATTCACCTAACTTTATCACGTTTAACATTGGCGTATGGAAGGTCGAGGAAAGTTTGAAAGTTGTATCAACAATAAGTTATACGCGAAATAACATGGCCTAGAATATTCCGAGGGTAAAACCTCACGTCAGAATTGAGCCCGGCTCCCACTACGTAGTAATCCCGTGTAAAGTCACATACAGCCATTTATTTAAAACACAAAAAAAATAAGTTTACACAAAATGTGTACAAAATGTAGATCAATCACATTTTACGCACATTGTAATCATTCCACAAATTTGTGTAAATTTGTTAAAGGTCGTCCACATTCTATATATGTAGGTATGTATTTCGACATAATTTCGTAAGTGTTTTAACCATTCCATGTCACTATAATGGGTTAACTAGACTTAAAAAATATAAGATGTGTATTAGTATTGTACAGTTTACTAGAACGTAGAGATAGTTGTTGTAGATAATTTGGTGGTTGTTAAAATGATAAATTGTTCCTATTACTTTTTTTTAATTCATCAAAAAAAAACTCATTGGCTCGCGTACGGAATTAAAACCGGGGTCTTCAAAATTTCGAGGTGAACCACTTTATCGGGCTATCGTTGCTTTTAATGAATAATGATTGCAAATTATATCAAATCAATTTGAGTCGACCGCCGTCGCGTGAATCACGGCTTGCAAGTCAATACTCTTGGAACACCTGCGGTTAAGTTTGCATACATTGCATGTATACATGAATACACGTGCCTATTTGCTATCTAAGTAAATACCTCACTCGTTTAATACTGGAAGTTTTTCACTAAAAGCTACTTTTCTACTTTGATAATTTTTCAATCAAATAAATTGCAATTATTGTCCATTAATTTATTAAAACTGCAGATAATTTAAAATAAGATGGGAATCATTAACATAATATAACTTGATGATCAGCATTAGCTGATATAAGATTCGTATTAAAATTATTACAGTCGAAAATAAATTTGTCGTGTTTTATTTTCCTTGTAAATTATTTTTGTAACTATGCGCTCTGGAAATGGCCTCTATAGAGTAATTGAAGTGACAGCCACCGGATGTGAAGGCACTCTATCCGCACCGGATGCTTGTACGACAAAAGCAGGCCCTTGTAATGTGTATGCTGAGCATCATTACGCCGTATTGTTTTACAACTTCAACGAACCCAGGGCCGACACAAATGACTCGCAAATATTCGCCATTATTATCATCTTTAGAATGATCTTAATATTTTAAAGTAGTACACAAAATAAATTTTACAGACTCCTTGCAATAATACTTTACATTTTCTATCTACCAATATTTTTAGTATCCTTTTAGAAATTAGTTACTATAAACTAGGTAAGTAGAAATGTTAAAAACGTTTGTCTATGTGTATGCAACATTCGAGATAATCGATTGAGTTTTTTATATATCAAAATGTAACTAATAAAAATAAATTCTCGTTTATAATTTTAATTCGGAAACGTTAGAAATTCTACTTATGTATTTCGAATTTCCTAAAAGATGCGTCAAAATTCGAATGTATTATTTGATTATGCGATTGTAAATAGTAACAAATTGTTGGTGCCGACTTTGGCTGGCAAGTAATGAAAGCACCTGCTATCGCTTTAAAGGGTAACTCATAAATTAATGGTAAATACTAAATTTTTGTTTGTGTATGTAACCTTTTTCTTTAACCGATTTCTCAATACCAATCCTAATTATCAGATTAATTTATTCACTTGTAACTTTTTTATTCCATTGGAATGTACACTACATAAATATTTTAAAGTAACTTAGCAGGTTAAGGTGACTACGTCCGTACCCCGAGGCGGACAATTCATGTTTTTCAAAAAAAAAAAAAAATATGTCGCAATATGAAAAAAAACTTGAGAGCCGCATTTAGATTACGGCTGACAACATAGAATCGAAAACCAAAATGTAACTAAATTCTATGAAATAATATATAAATAAATATTTCTTAGTAAATAAAACTTCGCTTATGGTCCATAAGCTATGGGATTAATAGAATCATGCGTGTGTTCTAAATAAAATATACACTCGTTGTGACTATAGTATAATTTTGCTTAATTTTGATTTAGTTCTAAACTTATAAATTCATTGAGGTTAATTGCTAGGCTATCATTATAAAATAAGTACAAAGGACTTTAGTTTATTCCTAGACGTATATAAATCTTGATTAAATTAAGAAGTCGTGACTATCTAAAATGGACGTGATATTTTGTAATACTTTTATGAATAATCGCAGTCTAAATTAGTTTTTGTGACACAGAGAATTGCCTAACAGACATTACAGTTTAAGTTGGTCTTGCTAAGTGAAGTCAAGTTTAACAAATTAAATCAGTTACGATTAAAAACATTTTATGATTGTAAAATATTACTTGAACCATCAATGTCAATATGATTACGAACTCATATTAGTTTAAGACTTTTTGGATATCTGGCTTTCAATAATAAAACATTGAGGAATTGGTACAGATTATATATCACTTCTTATAACTGCAAGAAAATGGATCTAGGTACAATAAAATAAACTCATAATATCGTTTTGAATTGTTCAGACGTAGTATTGTAGTGTCGTTATTTGATCCTGTTTTTAGGCCTTGACTTTCCTGTGAGAATTATCCTAAGTCATCAAGGTAAAAATTAATTTAAAAAGTTAATTTATATAATAACAATCAAATTCCATATTTGAACTCTGATGATTGTATGGGAGAGACAAGCTCTCCTTTCGTCCCCTGGTTCCATAATTCCAACAATAGTTTACATCACATGGACCAAATAGTCACTGTGTATTAGTATGAATACTATTGCTAATAAGTATGTATTCAACATAGGTCTCGGCATGACTGATAACATAGAATGACCATGTATTAACTAGCTTAAGGTGGACAAGTAATGGAACAAAAGGGGGACATATGTTCCAAATTGCCAACTACAAGGTTGGTAATCGACCGCAAGAGCCGGTGGGACATGATTTATTACAATTTATTGATCTAGTATTTGTGTGGCATTATATCGTAAAACCGGACTTGAGGAGTGTTGGCTACGTTAAGCGCTCTAGTTTTTGATTGTTGGTACTTTCGATTTGTAATAATTTAAATTAAATTATAAGAATGTTGTATCAATATTAAAATACAAATTTTGATATTTAATACTCTGGATAATATGAATCGAACTTCTCGCGCTTCGGATTCGTATAATATTGAATTTTCAGAAGGTTACAAAAAACGAAATACGTACCTTTTTTTGTATACCTTCCTACAATATATAGCATCTTAATTTTTATTTCATTTCATTCACACATATTAAATCCATAACATGCGCTTCATAACAACACCTAACCCAGGCAATTGTAGTACGTAATGAGAGAAGATTACGCTAAAAACAGAAGAATACGCTATTTAATTAAAAGCAATTTCAATTCTATAAAAATGAAACTTCTACAATACATAAGCATTTTTCAAGGTGAACAAGCTTTCTTTTTAATTTCATCTCAATCGCATCCCATGCGACTATGATTGAGGTAAAATTAAAGGTTTTTAACCTTGAAAAGAGCTTTAATAGAAATTCCATCTAAGAGAAATTGAAGTCTAATAAAAATTAAATTTTACCCTACAGTATCTACCTACCTTATCTAATATCAAAGCTTGATAAAAGGTTACATTAACAAGCTTTTACGTCTTTAAGTAGGTAGACATATACAGGTCACATTTCATATAAAAACTAGCTATTGCCTTCGGAGTCGTACGAGTTCGTTTCTTACTTTCCTCACTGCTAAGTGTTACGATTTAGTTCATGAAATTAAGCTTTCATATATATTTTTAATATTCTCATAGAAAGGTTAAAAGGATAAAATAAAAACATAGAAACTTCCTGACTTATGAACAAACAAAAAACTTTTGCCAGCACTGATTTTTTTAAACGAGTGATTAAAAAATATTATTTCATTTACTTTTTATATGGTCACAAGCCTTGATTGTGGTAACCTGTGTTTAGCGCAGTGGCTGTCTAAACACATTAATTTTGTTGCCATACCTCGTCTCAACAATCTTTTTATTTATACATTATTATATTATTATAGCAATTTTTAACGTTATTATAATATTTATATTTGGCAGGTTGATAATTGGATCATTGGTTATACGCCTTCTATATTAATAAACGTTAAAAAACTCGACAAGCGATAATAACGTAATAAATCAATGTGTATGAAGTCTGTGTGAATTTAAACGCAGTTTTGAATTTCCCATACTACATCCTGTTTCCTAGTATAGGCTCTAATTCATTTAGATACAAAGTCTATACGGCCTTGAAATTTTTATACTACTATCGTCATAATTTAAAAGTGAGTGGCAGTCCAAATAGACCCCAAGATCAATCTACATTACGTAAGGAACCGCAAGGAATGTGCTACCTCTGTGCGAATCTTTAGTCTATGCCGAACACTCTGGGTCAAGGGCGCGATTGCTTTTTTTTATCTTTATTGGTAGCATTGAAAAAGATTATTCAATGGATCTGATCTTATTACATCAGATTATAAAAGTCAATTAATTTAAATTTTACAGAGCTAATAATAGAGTGTAAACAATTGTACATGGATTTGGTCAATTACTTGCTGTACAAGTTTTTACAATTATTCAAATATGACGTAACTGATCACAAAGCTTAAATTTTAATAAAATTAAAAAAGGTTACAAGAACTTTCTCGAGGTTTTAAAATTCAATCCAAATCCAAAAACAGAATCCAAATAGTTTTTTAATAAGTACCGTATATGATGAACTTGGCGGTTGACAAATTCTAGATTTCTTTGCACGTTATAATTCGTAAATAAAAAGTCATTACTGCTGGTCGGCTTAGACCCTAATATTAGTAATTTAAAACTAAATTCGACAATATAGGAGTATATGCCTTATTTTTAAAAATAAAAATTCTTTTTCTAAAATATGGCTCTCTTCCTCCGTTCTACTAATTTTAGGAAATATCAATGACAGTAGAAAAAATGTACATACATATTTATACTTTAAATTTTTATAAATAATACAATTCAATTCTCATTCATTAGTTACCAACATAATTCAATGGTCGAGCGTTCAGTGCATTGTCCTATTCCAGATGTGATTGTAACAGACAACAAGTCTACGAAGTGAAAGCAAACTGACTCATTACCAACTATTTTAGCCTTCCAACACGGAACAACGCAATTTTTATCACTTATATTGAACCTTTTCTATATTAAATTATAAAAAATATACCTTATGCCTGTGTTCCCCTAAGGGGTAGGCAGACTTGCCATTAGTACACCCACATTGAGCCGTATATTTTGCCGTTCCATTTTGCGATAGAGGACAAGCCTATCGCCATAACTAAGGAATAGGGTATATTTTATTTTTTAGTTCGTCTGTCTATTGACATGAGCGTAGCGGCGGTGTTAGTGATAGACATTTTGAGTTTCAATTCAAGTGTCAAGGCCTCTGTTCCAAACTTAAAATCACTCAATATCTTTAGTTTTAGTCAACAATTTAATTAGGTTATGCAGTCAACATGGAAACTTGGTTTATTTGGTTAGAAGACTTGGACTTTATATATTTCATAGGTTACTGCTAGTCCCTTTATACAACGAGAAAGGACACGTGAATTTTACTTGCAAAAAGTAAATATTCAAGCTCTTTCTTTCAGTGAGACTGTATAATTTCATCCGGGTTATAGCCGGTTTTTATTGGAGTCCATACGATGCAAAAAAACTTGCAATGTCAAATAATATAACTAACCAATCATTAAACAATCGATATCATAGTAGATGACCTCGTGAGTTCAGTGCTCATAGCTTGCCGCTGACACCGGGGTTTCCGAACTAAATCAATATCTTTTTTTTTTGTCAGTGTGTCAAAACTAGTTTGTATTACACTTATCGACCCACATTTGTCATTTTTGACGCCTTATTATCTGTTCTATTAAAATGTTACATACATATCTTTATACTTTTTTCTGTGGATGTGTGATGAAATTTGTGTGCGTTTCAGTATGACATTAAAAACTTTTTGACATTAGACACAAAAAAAATTTATGCAGTGAATTAATTAGATTATGTTATAGTCACTAAAGCGGATCCGGAACAGATTCGAAACCCGTTTGTTTGTTACGAGATACGGATTGTACAGTTTGCGACATTAGATCCGTATTCCGCGGGAATAATATGCCCTTCGGTGTCATAAGTTCTTTTCCTTCAATCAACTCAACGTCATGTTATCTATACTATAATAATATCGTTATAAGTTCAATCTATTTTAAGAACTCTTTTATCATTTGAGAGAAAAATTATCAGGAAATATAAAATAACCTGTGCAAGGTTATATGTTAATTTATTAAGAAAACAGTGTGTAGTGAATTTTACTTGAATTTGTTGGTGTGTTATATTTGTTTATTATTAGTTTTGCTTCGACATGACTTTGTAACAACGTTACTTTTATTTTTCTTATGTTTTCAGTGAAATACCACGATTTCCCAGGAGATAGGCGTAATCTGCGTACCGATGAGTGAGGTACCGAAGGTCTAATTCTGGTCCGCTTTCCATTCCCACGCTTTCTTATAAGAAAAAAAATGAAAACATGAAGAAGTTTGGCGTAGTGAATTTGGATTTGAATTGGATAAAGAAAAATATATTTTTCAATTTATCCTTTCTTTGTCCATAACTGTTTATGGAACATGGGTGGTGGTAATCGATAGCTTGTTTGTCATCTTATAAGAAATGTTTCATATTATTTATAGGGGCGACTCATCACGACTTTTTACAGCGTATGACAATGTCTGATACCAGTGGAAATATTTTTAATTAATACTAATCAATGTTAAACTTTTTTCTTAAAGAAAAGACAATTTTAAGTAAATAATAAAAAAAATGCATAACGCATAGTTTCTATGAGATTCTGGTATTTCTGACAATAAGTGAGTGGAATAAGGTAAATCGTGCAATTTACGGTAAATCCCGCAGTGTTTTAAGGAAAATTTCTATGTGGTTTATGGCTTATTGTTTAATACTGTAATTACCTATTTTACAAATCAATGTATAGTCACTCTCTCTGTGAGTCGGTCCCCCATTCCTGAGGACAAAGCTTTGAATGGTATTTCAACTCAACACAATGTATTTTTCTGATATAATCCACCGCCCAGGATTAGTTCCAGATGAAGAAACTCCTCAATCCACAACGGCACGGATAATAAATCTGGTACAATTCAATGAAATCATTTCATCATAAGCTTGTTTTTAAACGTTGTAGTTTCGAGCTGTTCATAATATTGTTATTTAAGTATTGTAAAATAATTAATACTTATTGAATTATGGAATCGGTATTTCTAGGTTTACTAATAGTAATGCGTTTGACTTGATTGCTTTTAAACAATTTAATATATTCTAGATTATCTGGGATTTTATTGAATGACTGTTTTAGAATTGGAATTTCATTGAATGTTAGTCGATAAAATTCTTATTATTGACTTAATATTTCCCGGAAACAGTATTGTTACAATTGCTAATATTTTTTTATAAAACATTGTTAACAAAGGATTTAATGTTACAAGTAAATATAGCAGCGTAGTAATATGTATATTTATTTCATATCATTCTTAATAAAGTAATGCTGGCTTTGTTAACTATAAAATAAATGGACTTGAGGTTACCTTTATTCGATAAATAACGAAAAAGACTGAATAGCAATTTACGCTTTTTACTAATTTTTATTAATGTCGTCTTAATATAATGTAAAAATTTGCTTAATATGAACCAAGTGTATTTATGTTTAAGGGTATTTTAAGGTTTAACATTTTATATCAAAGTGTAATTCAATTTAAAACTAAATATAATACATTTTAAAATTATTTTAGGGAACGGATTGATTATTTAATATTAATTTCTAAGGTTTAATAAGTCTGAGCGCAAGCCTCACTAAATCATATTAAAACAGTAACCATATAAGTTAATATAACCTACCTATATTTATTTTATTTTATAATAAAATAAATGAGTGAAATTAAATTAAGCATCAAAATTGGTCGAAATTTAATTTTGATTCAAGGACATTTTATTATGTTGAATCGTTATATTACCCTAACCCTAATGGGCTTCTCGAGATAGGACATAAAATATGCCAAATTTAGCACTTCTGACGCAATTGTATATAATGAAGGTAAATAACATAATATGTCTCTTTATATGTAGATCCTAATCTAAATAGTACATTTACGTGTACATCTGAGATTAAATCGCATATACGGCTAAATAGAGCATTTATTACATTCCTTTTATAAACAGGTGTAATGTAAATCTGTCATAGGAAACCATTAGTAGCTGTAGACGATGAAATGCGCATTGCTAATGAATTATTAACATATTTTTTGTGCTAAGAACCGCGGAAGATAACACTTTACCTTTATATCCATATATAAATTATCCATAGTTGTATGTCAGAATTAACAAAAGTATCGATAATCGTAATAAATGACGATATCAAATTACTTACCGTAACAATTGTATATTATGTCGTTCACTCCAACTTAATATCAAAACAATGTAAATAAAAGTATGCAGTAAGCGAGATGTGCAAGAATCACGTTAAATGGAAATCCGTAATCTGCTTCTTGCCCTTTGGGTTACAGGTTTGCATGTTTATTATATCTTATAAAAAATAATCGTTAGCCCAAGCAGTACTATTTTTGTGATGCTAGACACAATCTCTTATGCAATATACGTTTATCTACCTAAACAATAAAATTGCAGCATATTTAGATGTCAGCCTGTACGAGACAATAAGATCTATCAAAACATAATTACGCGAAATATTAAGACGCGTACTTAATGTTAGAATGATGAGCAAAAAAGATGCTTTAACAAAATTGTCAAGTATACCACCTGTAGGTAGAGCCGGCCCATTCAACAACAGATGTTTATGTTGAGGCTTACCATTGTTAAATACTTTACTATTATTGTTTTATTGCTCCTCTCCTACATTTAAATTGCTAATTTGTCTCTCTTTTAATATATGAACAATAATTTAGTAGATTACATCTGATCCACTCCAACTAAGCTTAAGTTTGTTAGGATATGGTTCAGTGACAATAGTCATAGGGCGAATTTAAACTCACTACTACGTTGTGCAATCTGTATTCTTAACCATTAGGCTGATAATAATTATTTTTACTATTTGACACAAACTAAAGCACGGTCGACGTATTATTTCATCAAACCTAAATACATCACAAATATGTTTGTTTAATGCAAAGGTGACACGTACTTAGTAGACGGTTAAGAGGACTAACATGGACCAAGGATTGCGTAATTATTTGTAAATTACCTGACGAGTTCGCGTCCGTGCTCGAGTCATTATTGTCAACGCAAGGCAGCGTTGGCCCGAGACGCGTGCGTGTCATACGTAAACGCGATAAAGAAGTAATACATATTTCGTCTTATTGGGAAACAGCATTAGTTTTTACTTGCCAGCTTGAACGTTGATATGATAATACAAAAGTTATCGACTAAATTATGTTGTATATTTTTTAATTATTTAATAAATTAAAAAAAGAATGGGAACCGGAAGTAGACTAGAGTTGCCTCCGACACCACATTCAAAAAATGAAACGTAGAATACTTGGAGTTCATAATTGTCTTCTGTGAAGTCATGCTGTTCCTCAGACCAGCTCATTTATGCAAGGGAATATTATATTCAACAGAATTTACAAATATTATTTCGACCATTATTTATGTACGGAGTTTACTGTTATTCCTACGACGGTAAAAGATTGAAATAAGTCGCCTTCAGCCTTTTCGTCCGATGGTGACGTAGTTAAGTTTTAGAGAAAAAAGAAGATTGCTAACCTAGTACGTAATTTAACATTAGTTGGAATTTATTCTAGTACCCGTTTTAATTTTAAAAGATAATTGTATAGATACTAGATAATAATTAATGTCACTAGTAATAACCTTACTTATAAATGTCAAATTAATTTCTTAATTTCAAAACGCAGTAAGCGTGTATTGCAAATATCAAGTCGTGGTTATTGGCAAGGACTTAGGTCTTCCGGTCACGATATCGATAGCGGTATTGTGCTTTGGCGGAAACTTTACGACTCGTTATAATACGGAACAATGTAAGCAGTCAATAATATGAATTCTTTACCATATTGTACATTATTTTGATCCTCGATTGAGTTTCAAAATATTCTTTGCTAAACTTAAATCAAAGAGCCATACTTTGACCCAAGTCAAAGGGTCATACTTGAATGTGACGCAATCGTAAAATGTGAACCGCCAAGCCGAATGTACGTGTACAGAATGCGAGACGTGCAAAACTTAGTTATGGGTTCAAATCCGCTGTTCGACTATTGTCGTGGAATCATATTCTAGCACTAGCTAAAAGTTTAAATAAAAGAAATATTAGTAAATATTATGATATTTTACTAATTGTTTTAATTTTAAAAAAAGTAAACATTTACAGATACGGCTAGGTGATTTGGAATCTGGTGCAAGTCTTAAAAGATCTTTGATGTGAAACATCGAAGGATGGGACTCTGCGGCGAAGGCGTGGCATTTGTGACGGCAATTAGAATAATTCTATTTTATTCTTTGTTCGTATTTTAAGTAAGTTTTATTAATTAGAAGTTCTCATATTGAATGAAATGTTCATCTGCGTTCCGTGGCGGCCAACTATAGATATTTCCTTCATAGGCGTTATTATAAAAAATCTAATGATATAAATTGCGGCATTTTAACAATAACGCTGAGCGTGGCTTCCCTTGACCTAAGCAATACGCCGATAGACGTGATCGTTCGCTGGCCACAACAGTCGTCAAGTTGAGTCACTCATCGGTTAAAAGCCTTTATGCTTTTTTAGCAATGTTTATATTTATGTTTGGTAAAAAACGAAGACAGACGAATGAATTGCTACTACGAAGTATTCTTAAAAAAAAAGAATAATCGTATCGTCTTCTTAAAAGAAAGAACTAATATGAAACAAACAAAAAAAAAAAAAAACAAAAACAAATAAAAAGTTCCTCGAAAAGAAAAGTAAGGATTGACGAAGGTCATGTGACATGGTCCTGATATATCTTTCCCGCGTCTTCTACGAGTACATCCATAAATATACACGCTAACACGTCTGTTACGGGCACATTAAATAAATCCTCAATTAATTTACTGTTTGTTCCAAATAGTAGCAACAATTATTATAATTATAAAGATATCAGTTATAGACTAAACTATACAAACTACAAACTGAAATTAACTAAAAATTTTAACTAATAATAAGTTATTATATCAGGAAAGGAAATTATAATTCGCAATGAAGTCTTAATAAATTTTAAGTGTACTTATTAATCTGTTAGGCAAGCGAATTTTATGTGAGACGAAAATAATTGCTAGCAGCAGTTTGTATTATTTTATTCTATTTTCAATTGACGTTAATGATAGCCTGCTATAGTTTATTTCACGTTCATTTGCTTAAAACACTCGAAATTCTGTTCGGGCTCTATCGATGACGTAAAATTTGAATTAATTATAACTGACTGATCAAATAGTAGGTAATAAAATTTAATACAAAATGTGAAATGTGTTTAATTTTATATTTTATTAATCAGACCAATAGCTCTGTTTACTTGTACTAAAGATCTTATTACAGCAAAATCATTATGACCTTGTGACTCTTAGCAACTTATTTTACATGAAATTATATTTAGTAGGATAATAGTATCTCACTTAAAGTTCCGCGGCCTAAATAAACAGACATTAAGCCATTGCTTAGCCTAAGCAAATGCTTAGTGATGTTCCAAGCATAACATTCGAATTATTTGACTGTACTTTTGCATTTATTTTCGATCTAAAGTTTAACTGCCTTTGAATATAAATGGTGCCTATTTATCTCGGTTTATAGTATAGCCTGTCTTAAATGGTTTTCGTTGGATTCCTTTCCTTTGATCCTTTGATTCCTTCCTTTTTTAAGAAAGGCAGAAGCCATTATGTAATTGATAGATATTCGTAACTAAACTATACTTACATATTTATATCAAGGGCGAAACATATCCAAAAGCCTGTTTCAAAAACAATTTAAAAACTGTAACTACTTAAATGTCAATTGCAAGATTTTGTTTTTATATAGGACCGACAACTCGATGAATTTATTTTTTAAATTCTTCGGTAACTTTTTAGTTTTAATTTCTGTTCTCATTTATGTGTTGTTAATATTAATTTATATTAATATTAATTCAAATTAAAAACATATTTCGATATGGTTTATGAACATTGTTATAAGTAATGTAATTCTTGGAATACAAAATCCTACTGACGTTTTATTACTGGCAAATTGATCCGAAGCCGTAGTACTTCTGCGTATCAATCAAGCACTTATATTATTCATCAGAACTAATTATCGACACACAGACGTCGTAATGTCATGGTACCATAATACAGAACATCAATCAAATAGGTACATCTTTACTAATCAAGTTAAATAAACGAAGATAATTAAACTTATTTAGGGTATATTTATATTATATTTTACTAGCTCTTCGTTTTTAAATGTATTTTAAGATTGACATTAAATTTAAAATTTCGTGAAAGATAATGCGACGTTAGTTTTACATGATTTCAGGTCATGCCTTTCAAAATGATAATTTAGTAACAAATCAATGACTGCAACAATATTAAATCCCATTTATAGAAATACAAATTACTGAATTATATTTTGATGAATAAATTTAATAAGCCAGTGTCAAATTATAAAAATTAAGTATATAATGATAAACTAGTTCTATAAAAATTATACGATATAAAATAAACTAGTTTTTAAATGCTCTGTTATGTAGCAAAAACGGAATTGTTTTTTTTTTTCGAAAAACAAACGTTTCTGGCCTTGCCGTTTTAAATGATTTGCGCAACAAATCAAGGTTTTTCATAAAAGTAACAGATTTTTATGTAATAATAATATTAAACGTATGAATTACGCAATCGAACATAAAGTAACGTTTAAGAGCCGCACATTAAGTTTAACCTCTCAAATTAAAATAACCTAACATGTAGTCACAATTTAAACTACGAACTTTATATTATATTTATGATAAAAAAAGTTATTTTACAACCTGATAATTATTTGGTATTTTTTTGTTTCGGACTTTAAGTTACGTGTATTAATAATATGTTAATTGTAATTTTTTTTGGTTATTTTTAATTAACAAGCATAAATTTGCATAAATAACTAGATGTGTAAATAAATTCGTAACATAAATATTATTTCAGATCAGAATCATAATCATTTATTTTAAGATTTACATGTCAAGAGCTTTGCGTCTTTTCATAGTTATGCTTTTAAATACAACAAGATTATTCTTTTTTCATTAACAATTTAAAAAGAAAACTTTAGTTTCCAAACCATATATAATTATAGGCGCACACAAAATGATCAAAGACTAAGGCGATCATTGTTGTGAAAAAGAACCCAGCGCGGAAATCTGATTAGATCAAAATTAGATAATCTATTATGATATAGTGAAAAAAATACCTCACGCATGCTTTCACTGTATGTTTTTCCGCTCCATGATGTGACAGGGGTCGGACCTATCGCCATATCGAAAACCTTCTAACTTCGGGCTGATATTGCAATGAAAAACATAATATTGCTTTTCAAATTCGAACCCGAAATCATAGCAATCTAGCCGTAACATGATACAACTGCGCCACCGACGTTATTACAGTTAGGTCACCAATAATAAGAGGTTACTTAATCCCTATCCATAAATTTTAATGATTGTTAGTTAACAACAATTTAAATGAGTCAATATTGTTTTACGCTGTCGTCGTTTTGAGGGTTAAAGTCAAGGTCGCCACGTAACGTCCCGAATCACGTCCGCACGGCGTCCACTCACCAATGCCGAAGGTGAAAGTCAAGGCATGGTGCATACACCATGTATTATGTAAGATTGCGTGAACCATGTTTGTGATGTTGGCTCCAATGTTTGATCGAACTTCAATCAGAATTAATAATGGTTATCAGTAATAATAATGACTCAAATGTTTGATTATTTTCAGATTTTTTCAGCAAGTTAATTGGTCAGTAGCTCAGTCCCCGGTCAGGTATGTTCTATTGTATATCTATCTATCTCTCTCTGCCTTATGTTCTATTGTATATGTATGTATTCATATTATATTCTCAATATCTATTTCTTTTTCAATGTAATATTATAATTCAGTAAAAAAAAAAACAATAATACGTAATCGACCGAAAATATTCGCATGTAATTTATTTACTTCAATACAAAATAAATTAAAAACAAAGTATACTAAAAAAAATTATCAACATATTATTTAATTCAATAGTATATAGTATATAGTAATGAAAATAAAACTTATTGAACATCTAAAAATTTCGCCCGATCGTTTTCACTTTAATTTTTTTCACTATTAATAAATATTATTATGTCGTTTAATTTTTTAATTGATTGAAAATAATTAGACTTCTTGTAGGTATCGTGGGAATTTCGAATTATATTTTCGGCTCTGAAAGGTCTTATGTTTGATTCCCAATACTTATCTGCTACGTTTTATACAATTGTATAAAAAAGTACAATCAGTTGTAAATATGTTAATATTCTAAAACTCTAGAATTTTGGGACTTAATAAGAATTTGAAAATAACCCTATACCTGCAAAATGTTGAAATGGAAACCAATGTTTGCTTTGAAAATTATGAATAAGTAAAGGTATCCAAAATATCAATAATAATATAGGATACATTTCATATAAAATACTCGGAAAGAGCAGCGCTCGTGATTTTCCTTCCTCCTTCAACGTAGAATACTTTATACAAAAAAAATCGTACGTACATTTGCCAATAGAACAGCATAGCAAATATTCGTTCATACCTTTGTTTCTATATATAATATTACAAGTATAATATTTAAATTGACCAAAATAATTAAGGTTCAATGTATTCGACATATTATCTGTGCTTACATAAGCACCATATTCTAATAAAAATGCAATATTAATCTGAAATTGGTCCTAATTTGTTTTCATTGAGAATACCGATCTAGTAATATTTAGCTTAAACTGGTTTTGAGAAGATTTTAGGCGTTCACTATTCACGTTCTACGTTAAATTATAATTATTTTTTTCGACATTTATAATACTGACCTCTGTCTCAAAAACGATTCAACATTAGTAAAAATGGTTCATACAAATTAGATAATATTTTCCTTAGCGATTTTCGTTACAAAATGCAAATAGGTTTGACATGCATAACTATATTTTTTTTATAAAATTTGACCTTGAATAAATAAGTATACGTGACCTTATAAAACATAGTTTGAGACAACATAGAATACTAAATCAAGGTTCTTGTAAAAATTCAACTAATCCCATTTCATTTTCGAGTTGAAAAACTAATTTAACCGTATCGAGCTATCGTTATCAAAAATCCACTTTCTTATGCCTTAGCGCGATAATAATAATGAAAGTATTATTTGTAAGAAGAAATTTGTGTTTTAATTTCAAATCTTATTGAATTAATATTTCGTCCGGTTATCCGTTACGGTTTTTTTCTTAATACTGTATGAGGAAAAAGTTATTTTACTAGTCATCCAAGCATATAAAACGGTAAAATACAAAAGGTATCGGGAGAAAAAAAAACCTGTTCAATTATAGGGAAAAAGGAATTGTTATATTGTCAATTTGTCATTATTAGTTATGAATAATATATAATAATTTGTTTTTTTCGGTTAAAAACACGTTTCGGTCATCTCCGATGAGTAATCGATCAAGAGTAACATTACCCATGAATAATATATACATAATATACAGGGTAATTCGCATTGGATTTCTCTTAGGCATTCCGGTTATATCTTGTCAACGGAAAATAAAAAATAAATTTTAGCTTGAGATGTCGATCGCCCGATTTTTCTTGTTCCAATATTCCTTCTCTTACCTTGTTTTGCATAGGGGATTGCTATTAAACCCACGTGTTAGAAATAAAGTCAAGAATGTAAAATTGTGGTCGCTTAACATCACAAACTGCATCAATTACAGATTAGATATTTAGCGTCACCTAAACCGCCCCAAAGCGATAAATTCAAATGACAACGCGAATGGCACGCCAGTATTTCATTTATCCAATACCCCTACAATTAGGGTTAGGTAAATCACTGCGGTTCGCCAAGGCCGATCAATTGCCAAGCTTTTACCACTTTGTTCTTGTCTACACGTGACTTTTACCAACGTAAAAGATTTGTGCCCGACGGCGTAAATAGACCTATTATTACTTGACTCCACACGGTGTTATTTTGTCAAGCACTCGTACCTAGTCGTTGAGAGCCGATAAAACATTAAATTCCGAATAATTAATGTCAATTTTTCAATTATTCATTTTTTAATAAATTAATTATAATTTCCACGTGGATTCCATAATCGAAACTCTAAGTATCCAGATATATTTTGGGGATTCGCCCAAAATATTCAAATTTCACGATAAAAGTGGAATGGCGAATTAGAAACTACGATCATGTTGTGAAAGTCCAGCAATTTGAATACTTAAAAATTAGGCTATTCGCAATTTAACAACAACAAGACTATCTAGTGTTTACAGCGAGTTACTAACATTACTGAAATCATGGTTCATAAAAACGATCCGAAAAAAATTAGAATTTGAACAAAATCAAATAATTATCATTGATTGACAGCGTGTCTTTATGGTATCGTAATTATAAAGACATCTAATTACACGGGCCGGCGCAAATAATTCAGATTGCAATCATGCCCTGAAAAGCGCAACCTTGTCCTCTTTGAATGAAGTCAGGGCGAACGGATCAAGGCGATGCTGCCTATGCGGCTGTGCACTGTTGACACGCGGTCCCTCCGTCATACACAGATACATTTTAAAACATTAAAATTAGACCATGAATGAAGCTCAGGTTTCACTGTTTATTAAGGTTAACGATGAAAGCGCTAATAGTCTGTGATTAAACTATCTCGTTGACTGAATCTTTACACAAACACACGGACCTTTGCCTGTCGTTTAAAATCAAGGAGTTAAGATTTCGTTAAAAATAAATAAAATACGTAATATAATTCGAGTATTTGATATTAAACGATGCAAGAGGAAAACATCACATAACGCTGCTCTTAAATTATCTGTGGTTTGTAGCATATGTTCTTGGCCACAATATTATCAGCGTAAAGACACATTTATTGTGAACCATGATTACTTATTATAGATTTATTTGCTATAAAGTACGATTTCAGAACGTTTACGTTATTATTGCTCTATGTTGCGCAAAAACTTGCGGGATGTCAATCTCATAGAACGTCCTATTGTGCTCATGTTGGAAGCGTTGTTAAGAAAACGAAGCATTCACACCTCTAGCCCAATGGTGTGAACAGATTTTGAGGATTAACATTTGATTAGGCATACTACTGTGGCGTCTTCTAAATTCATGCATTTACGCGTCTTCTTTAAGAAATATTTGTTAATGTTCTTTTCAAAATTTGGTTTTTACAAAACATGTACGTTAGCGATGTAATTATCATTTCAAAATGGCTTTAGTAGAATATAATAAAATAACTATATTAATTTCAGACCTAAAATTTAAAACTTATTTTATTGGTTAAATTGTTAAAACTTAAATTCAAATATTTTTTCCCTAAGTTGCTTAAATAAAATTAGTTAGGCGATTATTTACATTACTTGTTTAATAGATACATATAAAGTTTTTTAAAAACATTTCTACTTGTGAATAAGCTTGAAGAATTTTAGGAATTTTATTACTAACTCGGAAAACTTCGTTCCGCCTTAGAATTAAATTATACCTTATTAGCTACTTAATTGCTGGAATTCTTAATAAAGCACATTGAGATATACGACATTTTAGTTTTGTCGTATAAGTCGCAATACAATGCCGAGAGATAACAGCGCAATGTATGACAAAATGATTTTTGATTTGCTATTACTTTTAAAAATAATAGTGTACTTAACACTTCGTTCACTTTGTTAGGTTTAGTTTCAAAGCTATAAATGATTAGTATATATCTGAAACCCCACAATGCTACAAAGTATATTTAGAATTAAATTTTAAATTGTATACAAAGAAATGTACGGAAATAAAATGTATACAATACAAAAATATTTCAAGACCGATATTTTCACAAAGCATGAATTACCTCATTCCTTATTTCATTATCACTTATGATTCTTATATTTTTTATTGAACTTATATAATCTAAGCAAGGTTAAATATAAGAATTGCCTTCTTATATCGCGACAACAAAAACAATTGATTGGATGTAATTACTCAGATGCGTTGTTTAAATTGTTTATTAATGTACAATCTTCATTGTTATTGGGTGTTGCCTTTGTAAATTATTATCTTAGTGGAAAAAATCGTTGTAGGACTGAGAAACGTCAGGGCTGGTCATTAAAGTAAAACTATGTTACATTGAGAGAATAATGAAGTGATCACTGATTTCTTAATTTCTTTTTTAATCTTTTTTCCTTGTTAACTCGTGTTAAATGTTTGTCGTGTCACGTACTTAACGGATTAAATGGACTATTTATTTATTTATTAGATTTCTAATTATTTTTATACGTATGACATCTTATTCCTACTAGCGGGAGAAATCTACATTTTTTTCTATGGAATTTAACATTTAAAGTCAGTTTTTGTAATCTCTATCAATGTAAGATCGTGTTTTTTTTTTGGAGACATTTGATATAACGTGACATTATGTTAGACTTGTTCGTTTATTGTCGCTTCATGGAAAAAAATGTTCAAAAAGGGACCTGTCAGAGGAGATGGATAGAAGAGTATCCCTTTTTGTAAATAAGAAAAATGTTTGATGATCATGAAAAGGTAGATTTTCACTAAGTAGTTTTCACTAAGTAGCCGCCACTCATACTACGTATGTTTAATCTATATAACTTTTACATTACAGGTATTGTCAACATGCAACATTATCATACTTATATTAGAGTACATTTGTTTCGATAACTTTTTTTTATTTATTACATTCTTAAAGTACAGGCTGAATACGAATTCTTAATAAGGAATACTTTCAAGGTGATTTGTGTACAAAAATATATGATGTTAATTGGCTCAGTAATTAGCTTTGTGGATTACTATCAATGGATGCGGCAGCGCGTACAACCGCTTTTGCACCGTCTCTCACCGGTACAGCGTAGAATATACAGTAAACCAGCTATTGAACTAAAATGTACATCCTGTTTAATGCAATAGTGAATGTTTTATAGTTTTATTGTCTTGTTATTTCTTACAACGAGATTAAAATTAATTTATAATTGTTATTATTTATTTGTAATCGACAAACATTGTTTTATTTCATTTATAAGATGCTTGAAAAAATTTAGGGGACGACCCGGGAAGACTTACATCGATCAGATTAGTGACATACTAAAGAAAGGCGATGTAAGAAGTACCCGTAACCGACGAGC